>DWTU01000257.1:0-19621 GCA_018251515.1 Cecropterus confusis | reverse complement strand
GACTACCTCAAGAGGAAGCTTGTTCTATACATATTGAATGAAATTTGTTTTGAACAACCTACAATCGCAATACATCTAAGTTTCAGGAGTACTTAGTTATTTTAATGATATAAAAGTAGCATTATACTAGGAGTATACCTTATGCTGTCACCCATGGGCATTTAAAATGAGTCCCAGAAAAGATTTGAATCCTACCTATGGTAAGACTAAAGATTGTTATACCTGATTTTGAATTGAAACACCTAATAGAAGTGGGGTTTTGCTTCTATAGAATAAAATTATTAATTTCAATTCAGAACAAGCCTAAACTGTACTATATTTTAGGTCCAACAGGGTATTGGATTACAATAATGGTTAAAAATGAAAGTGATACCCAAATGGTTGAAACTCAGCCTCACAATCCATGGACCGATGTTCGAATCCCAGACAGGCACCACTGATTTTTCTAAAATGGTGTTCATATCAGAAATGCACTATTACTGCTTAAGGTGAAGGAAAACATTGTGAGGAAACCTACACATACGAATTTCTAAAAATTTGTTTAACAAATGTATGATAAGTCCATAAATTTATCAATTTGCATTTGGTCAGACCAGTAGACAATGGACTAAAACTCTCATTTTGGGAGGGGACCCATACTAAGTAGTAAGAATGGGTTAACAAATGGTAAAAAATAGATTAAATATATTTACCTCCTTTTGTCCTTAGAAAGCAAGCCTATGACAGGGTCGATGGCAGCAGAGATGAGGTTCTGAGCCTCCTTCACACGGCACATAGCTTCTTCTATCTCACGCTGTGCTGCCTCATTACTCTTAGTCTGCGGCTTTGAAATCGCTTGGGTAGCATGATGTACCTGCAAAATGATTTTTTTTGTTCATCCATGTATAAATAAGTGTTATTTTATCAAGATAAGGGTATAATAAACTTGTTTGTGTAATGTTATATAGCGTAAGGCCATTCTCAATACAGACAATTCAATTCAAAATTAAAATTTTAATTTGAACCGGTAGTTCCTGAGATTAACGCATTCAACCAAACAAACAACTCATCGGCCTTATCATATTAGTATAGATGTATTCAGTCAAAGCTCCTTATTCACAGTTTCCGCATCAGTATTTGCAGGTAAAAAATTGTGACAATTTTCTTGTATTCACAGCTTAAAATCTCTTTATTCGTGGATATAGTTAGTACAGGTAAAATTTTTAGCACATTCTGTTAGCACGTCAGCTTGCTTTAAGTATTGCTGGTCATTTACAGTTTCTGTACTTGTCATATGGGCGGAACTTAACCACCTTGAGTAAGGAGCTTTAACTGTAATTACAATAGGACGCACATAATATTAAAAATAATATGATCATTTATTTTTCAAGCAAGCAAAGTTCATACTTTCATTCAAATGTAAGAAAGTAACTGTGATATATGTGAAACATAAATTGTATTAATTTTTTGGTCGGAATGGACCAGCTTAAAATAAACCACAAATATTTCTTACAAATTAGCTTAGCTATTTTATAACAACTAGTGTTTGCTTTACATATAAACGCTAAAGCTTACCAAACACAAAAAAAGAAAGAAAAAGAAAAGAAAATTGCTTGAATAACAAGACAAAAAAATATGATTGAAATTTTGTTTTGTGTATTAACATATTTATATATTACAATCACAATGTATTTACAATTACCTTAATTGTATGACCGTCTAGGGTGGATAAATTTAATTGAAGAGCTTTTACAACACTTTCTTGTTCAGTCATCTCAATGAGGGCATACTTAAGCTTGTCAGCATCACGTTCACAGAAACGCAAGTAGTTCACCTCGCCCGCCTGGCAGAAGTGATCAATCAACTGTTGTTGGGTGAGGCCTTCCACGTCTATCACGAGAAGTGTTCGTCTAATTTCTTCTATTTTTCTGGAATCATAAGCGGCCGGAAGCGGCGGGTAAGATGGAAGACCGGCCGCCGCTATCTTTGGGTCGTACGTGTGGATAACTTGGTTCGGCGGCACGCCCTCGAGGGAGTTGACGACGTGCGCGGGCAGGCGCGGCTCCACCGAGCTCAAGCCAGGCACCAGCGTCCCGTTACTGGACATCTCCAGCGCCTTATGCTCGTCAGGAATCTCGCCCGACTGCATCGGGATCACGATCAGGGCACGGTCGATAAACACGGTGTTAGTCATATGCTGAGCTACGTTCACCGTCGCAGAGTCGTAATACTTCACGTAACATATCCGCGATTGCACCGGACACGACACATCTCGTATCGTCGGATACAATCGTATGTCGTCGATTTTACCCAAGTAGCCAAACAGCGTCTGCATCTGGTCTTTCGTCGCCTGAGGCGCGATGTTGGTCACTTGTATCACTCTGGTACTGCCAGAAACCATTTTCGATGACTTACACATGAATGCGGCTTATTTTGTACTTATACTAATTGCAACTTATTTACTGAATTATTGTCAGACTTTTACAAGGTATTCCTACATTTTGCAGCGATGTTTGAAACAATGTAGCCATTAAATATTGACCTAAGAACTTTCTTGAAAAAACACGCAACGCATTTACATCTAGCGTGCCGCAATAAATGACAGCTTTTGCTTTTTACCATAGACTTATAACATTTTTCGGTTAGTCAGGTTATACCACAGATTATCTTGGCGCATCACACAGATCGATATAAATTAATATCATGTACAGTGTTGTTCGCTGCAAATAAGAATTCTGCTCAACTTGACATCAAAAGTAACTAAAACTGATTCCTCCATGAGTGCATCCAAGATTTTGTTTTTCGGAGTAGCACAAGAGATAAACAATAGAGGCCTACAAGATTTTTTAGTTTATAAGTAATAAAACCATTAACAATCTTATTGACATTTGATACTTAATTCAGAAAAAAATTAAGTAGGCACTTGTTTTTTTTTATTATGAAATATAAATAATTTATAAAAAAATGATTTATCGATTCAAATTGTCAGAAATTTATCCATTGTCTTAATTTTTGTTAACAGTAATTAATTTTTACGTCAAAAGTCGTTAGAAAAGTAATTACATTATTGTTATTTTTACGCTAAAACCATATTTAAACTCGTTATTGCTAGTGTCATCCGCTAAATTAGCAAGTTTTATTTGAGATATTTATTACATGAGATATTTGTAATTGCGTCAAGAACGTTTTGATTTAATGCCAGAGAAAAAAATATAGTTAGGGATTAAGGAGTGATAGATAACTTTGAACAGGTTTGTGTGCAAGAGTATTTTTCTATTCTATTCGAAACGCTTTTCTACTTGGAGGAATATTGAGTTTCCTCCAAGCTTTTCCTTTTATTTAGGTAAAAAATTAATAACATTTGAAGCAATAGACTGTTTTTTTTTCTTTTCATACTAGTCAACAATAATTTCTAGTGTACTGCCAAAATTATTAGTGTATTTTCAATACAGCAAAAAAAGAATAATTTCATAGAATAATAATGTAAAAAATGAATGTATTAATTTTATTCACCTTAAACTGAATAATAATAAATTGATTTTTGATCCTGTGTTTTCAGTATTGATTATCTGTCTATTATAACTTATTTTTCGCGGGAAATAATTAAATAACAAGTTTGAACTCGACCGTCTACTACTTTACTACTACTAAGTAAATACTTTGTGGTGGACTTTTTAAATTACAGGACGTTAAACTGTTTATTTTGTGAATACAATAATGTTAAAAGACAAAGGAGAAAGTTTAAAAATTAAGTTAAAATCAGGTTCGTATGTAGATCATATTATTGAATTATAAATTCTGATGTAATATGAATGAATTAATTTATGCTTAAGCAAAAGTTAAATGGGGTAATAAATAACGGGTTATACATGAGAAAATGTTTTTAGCAACAAAGCTAAAGCTTGATAGAGCAAAGATAGAACCTACCTTACGTAATACGGAGTGTATTATGTCTGAAGAACTGCGAACATTAAAAGCTGAAACTGAATTTTTGTGCCTCCAGTTGGAAGTAAGAATACAATTAACAAATTAATTTATCTCCATGTGAACAAAGCGTAATATTCGAGAACATAAGGAATTAGAACGAAATAAGAAGTATAAAGTTAAAATATTACTTAGACATTATCAATCTCTTAATTAGTTACCTAAAATTTTAAGGAATAAAAAATATGGAAAATTAAATATAAATTAAATTTAAATTGTTTAATTCTCTTGCATACAAATTAAATTAACGCAAATTCCATTATTTATGCCATTTAACAAGTATATAACTGTTCAAAAGGATTACAGAAAGGAAATTTTCAAATTACAAAGCCAAATAACGATGATTGGAATATGTGAGGTATCCGAAAAAACTAAATTTAATAATCATATTTCTAATCTTGGCGATCATAAAAATGCTTTCGACAAAATATTTTCAAAAGGTAATAAATAAATCTCTATGTTTGCATCTTTTAATAGTGCATTATGTACCATCTCAAAAACAATCTAATTCGAAATATCAAAATACCTAATAAATTATAAACCGCTTTACACTTTTACTAGAATTTAAATTTAACAAAGACAAATCTTTGTTAAATTTAAATTGTAGTAATTTTTTTATCACTTCAGATAATGTTTTAAAGTAGTAGATTCTAGTAGATTTTTTTATCAATTCAAAAACATATTTCTCAAATAGCCGTAGCACCCCATCATCATATATGTAGTACCTACCGTGAGTAGGTGATTATAACTAGTAGTTTGGAAGTTGTAATATTTTACGGTTTGCAGTAAAAATAGCTTTTTTTGTAAAAGTGTTAATGTACGAATACTTTTTACACTCACTGTATATCATATTTATATGTATCATATATTATTATGCGTAGTTTTGTCCGGAAATAAATAATAGTTCTAGCTCCCAAATCTCATAGGACAAGGGGTGCATGCAGCGGAAAAATCAGAACCAAAATT
Organism: Cecropterus confusis; assembly: GCA_018251515.1. Classification (NCBI taxonomy): domain Eukaryota; kingdom Metazoa; phylum Arthropoda; class Insecta; order Lepidoptera; family Hesperiidae; genus Cecropterus; species Cecropterus confusis. The sequence goes on along the minus strand of DWTU01000257.1, from coordinate 14,692 downwards.
TTGAACCATGTATAATATATGGTATTGATTCTCAGCAGTAGGTAGGTAGCCCTTGTCCTACGTGGTTTTCGTAATAGGATCATTGGAACGCACCATATCTAGTGTACTTACAAAGTTCAAACGAAAAATCAGTAATTAAAAACACAGAGAACAAAGCGATGGAATTAAAAAAAATGGAGATAATGAAAAAAGAAGCAGAAAAGAAAGTACTGGAAAAGCAAAAACAGAAAATAAAAGAAGAGAAGAACCAACAGCAACTCATGGAAGCGGAAACTATTGAGAAGGAATGCGACGCAATTGAAAAAGAATGTGCTGTACTCAAGGTAATATTCTTCAAACCAAATGTTATAGGGTGTCCACACACTAGATCATCGGTCCATGCCCCGATGCCCTCGATCGAGGTCAATTATTTGATGGGTTAGCTTTAACTTTTCGACGATCGACCAATACTAGAACTATTTTAGATCGATGATTGATTTTCCTACAACGGTGGTTTTGTCAAATGTATTCGAGGTCCATTTTATGGTCGATTGTTGAACGTTAGATTCTATCTTCATGCGCGTGGCGGCCCTTAGTTTAAATGTTGGGATTGTTGGGAAGTAAACTTGTCGGATCTTTGTATCTTAAGACAAATCATCTTGTAGCAAACCATACGTTTATTATGAGAGCCTATGAGAATAGGCCTTGATACCGAAATGGTATATAAAAATTATTGGCCTTATTAATATTTGACTGAGCTGTATTATGTTATACTGTTCAACTATTTATGTATAATTAATTTTATTTCGCAATGATTATTTAATGATATTTAAGTTTAGTACGAGTAAATTAGATTTACTATTTATACATCCTTTTTACTATTTCTGTTTACTTATAGAAAAGAAATAAAGCCATTATGTTGAAACTGCGGCGCCAGTTAATAGAATCTGAACACTTACGAAGAAACCTGATGAAAAATACAGAATTTGCTGCGTCAACGGAGTAAATACAATTTAGTGTTTATTTAATTTTATTTAATAAAAGCACTGTAAACTGTGTAAAGTGAAGTTTTAATCTAATAAATCATAAATAAATCGATTTGATTCAACACACAAATATTACACACAATCTATTGATAAATTACGAAAACAAACCTTATTATAAAATACAACAAATATTAATAAAACTAAGATTATACAAACGTTTTTATAAGTGCATACCACATACATTCTCGAAATGTAAACATCAGCATTAATAAAAATCACGTTCATAAATTATGGAGGAGTATACATATGTAGTTGATAAACAAATAATTTTTCGTCGTTTTTTTTTTTTCAAATTGAACATTCCACGTCATTAAGTTGTTTGTAGAATAATCTGAAGAAGTTTTTGCTTCTATTGGATATTAAGGTTTTTTCCTATTCGAGTAAATCATGTAATTTTCAGATCATTTAATTGGAACGTGAACATGACCGTCCACTATTCATTTTTATTTTCTACATCAGTTTATTTTTGCTTTAATAGATGTATGGCCAAGATTTACAAATCGTAGTATTGGAAACGGATAATAAATGGCAAGTTGCTTGAATGCATCCAAATAATCAACACGGAACTCTTTATTCACGATGGATTCATATTAACGATAAATCCGAATCGCTGCCACACCAATGCTAATTTAGCACCGACGTATTTTATAATCTTTTCTATTTATTTCAAATGTTGTGAGCGGAGTTTCGTTGGAAGAGTTTTTCGAGTAAAAACCGATAAGACGTTAGTAAGAACTTATTCATTAAATATGTATTTATTACAGTTTCAAAAACAGGTAGAACCTTTTCATTCAATAACAACCCAAAGGGATGTAGGCGTGTACCTATAATATAATATGTAAAGCTAAAATAGCTAGTGCTTTAGTTATCTAGTTGCAGAAGCAATGCAACACTTCTTTTTATCCAATGTGCAGAAGGTTTGTCGGATGGCAAATAAAAAGCCAAAACAAAGTTAGACGAATGTCCCGTCGTCGCTAATACGCCTTTTCTCTCCAACGTTTTGTAAAGTGGGCACCTGTACCTAGCGCTCTCCTTAAATTGACTCTTTAGCTTTGGATACAACCAAACAGCAGGCATGTTATCGTTTAATATTTTTGGATACTGTTCCCCGATCGCGAAAGCTGCTCGATCCCAGCGACCACCGTCCATAAAAAGACCATGCACGTATACGCCCCATTCCGGCGGGACTTCTTCATAATCAACTTTGCGTACCTCGAAGTCAAAAATTAATAAGTCTATTGGTATTTTCTTAGCTCTTGCATAATTTTGTACAGAACCAGTTAGAAAAGCTTGAGTAAAAAAGAATCCTGAAAGCCAAAATGTAGAAGGCTTTCCATTTTCATACCAGTCTGCCAACATTTCCAAACGTTCTACAAAGTCCGTAACATAACTTGGTAATGGTTTTAGGCTAGGATATGATACTTTACGCCAGTTATCTGGTATTTTCCCTAATAACATGGCATTCGATTGCATATCTAATGCAGGAGACATAACTATAAGACCTTTTACGGCCTTTTGTAAATCCAACAATGAATTTTTAATTTCTTTAAGCAACTTATTAAAGCGTTCCATTTCCTGAATTAGCACTGTATTCATCGATTCGTTGTAATCCACGGGATACTTTTTCTGTGACTGTTCGACATCGAATGCTTTTGGTAATTTTGACAAAATTTCTGCAGCCATATGAACAAGAATGACTTCAGTATTTCCACCTTCCCCACCACTACCAGCTCCTTCTACGAGAACTAAGGACGCAGTAAGTTCCATTGATATTGAATAATCTCGAGTTATTCCTGCATTCATGTGCAATCCAAATACTTCAGGGGGTGGATTTACTGGCACAGATTCAATATGTTTTAAATAATCTTGATATTCACATCGGCGCGGTAATCCATATTGAGAACCCAAGTCACAAAATAAATAATTAGGATCATTAACGACATCAGCATTTACGTAGTTGTCTAGAATAGTAACAATCAGTCTACGGTCCCAATCGTCCGTTACTCGACCACCGTAGTTACATTCTCCTGTTAAGTATTTAATAGCGACGTACTGAATTTCTTCATACTGATTTAAGAACATTTGAAGTTGCATTACAGATATTTGAAAGTCCGAATCATTGAAACCATATTGAATGTTCCATCCTAAAGGACCGAACTTCTTTCTTTCTTGTACAACTGCATGAAAGAAACTTATTCCATAAAGCAATTTACTAAAAGGTTTGTCTTTTCCTGGGCAACCCTCAAAGAATTCCGGTTCTTTCACAGGTTCAGATATATAAGATCTATTAAGATTATGTTGTAACCCAGTTGGTGGTTCGTTGGTCATTTTAACACTAACTTGTAATATAGATTGTGGAAATTTATCAGATGGATAACTCGTTAACCACAGCCGAAAACTAAGATCTGTGTTTGTTAAATCAAAACCTTCTACAATTTTTTCGAGCACGGGAAGCCAAGAAACTGCTAAGTGACAATTTTGTAAACATACCCAACCACCTTCTAATTGAGCTCGTTCTATCATTGCTCTGGCAATCGGGCCTTGTCCTTGACCTAAAGATATAGAATTGAATCTATGTGAATATCCCATTCTTTCACAATATTTAATCAGCGCACCCATGGGATCAGATCCAGGCGATAAGATAAATATAAGGGGCGCTAGACAATTAGAATCGCCAAAAGATTTTCCTATATCAAAAGGTGGTGGGGTAATGTATTTCTGACCCATTTGTTTATCAACGAAATCAGAAATTGCTATTGTCAGTTTATCTGGCCTTAAAACTCTTATCACTAATAATTTTTGAAACTGTGATAGTTTTTCTTCCCAACCATCAGGTAAAGCTTTTTTGTGAGGATCTATATCATCATAAACTTCTTTCCACTTGTTAATATTAGTCAGAAAACTATTTTTAAATCCATGATAGGCCGGTAAATCATTAATTCTGCAAATTTCATCCCAACTTTTATCAGGTAACCAATCGTGCGGTTTCTTTATAGGATTCTCAACAGCAATGCCTCCGGTTATAAGAAATATATATTCATCGTGATTCATTTCACCAGTTGATAACATCATTTTAGAGCACATTATAAAAGAAAACATCAACTTGTCTTTGTCAAACAGAGATCTGCAAACATTACTGTACAAATTATACGTAAAAGTGTCTCTTAGGAATTTTAACCTTTTTTCTAAATCTTTAGACTTATTGGCATTTTCAATTGATATAATATAGAGATTTATAAACCAAGTTAGTGAATATTGATACATAGGATCTACGTTTGGTAACTCAGTTACACAGTAATACAGTACTGCCGAATGAGAAGCTATCGGTCTATATCCTAGTCTGAATTTTTCAATTATTATTTCGGTCTCTAAACTGGCTTCTTGTTTTTTCATAATATCAATAGCTAATAACTTTGAGGAGTCTAAAACTTCTATAGCAGTTTCGTCCTCTAATATATCTCCTTTTGTTTCTTGTAAGGTCCGTAATATATCATCTTCCACTTGTTTTAAAGCAGCTCGATTTGCTGCGCCTTGTACAATCAATTTTTCTCTTTTTTCTTGTAAGTCGGGCCTTTCTTTAGCTACGACTATTCCGAGCAATTGATCTTCTAATCCATCTTTTGTAAGAGCAAAATTTATTAACGTAACTTTATTAAATACTTCGGGTAAGTAATGAGGATTTCTTAATTTTGTTGTCATATATAATCGGAAATTTGGATGATATTCGATAACGTTGTCGCCTAAAGCTATATATTCTTTTCCACCTTGAGTGTATGTATGTTTCAATAATACAGGGTCTAAAGGAGCCTCAACATCTTCCAAAATACAGTCAATTAGAGCAGGTTTACCGTACTCTAAACATGTTTCTATAACTTTCATATAATTCCCATCGGTAAATTTCATTACTTGCAGGTCATTTGACTTTTCCATAGTTTTAATCCACTTATTGGCTTGTCCCTGTGGGTCAACTAATAAAGACCATCGCATTGAGTTATCTTGTATTATAGCATTATCAGTCGAGAATGAGTCCCTCGGTAAACCAGCAATACACCAATTTTGAATTTTAATATCAGTACCTAAGACATCTTTGAAAAGAAATTGGTCAGAATGAGGCATGTCTAGTTTAATTACCAGATTTCGCCATTTTTCTGTAATTTCTGTTCTAACAGGTAATGTGTAAGGTGCTAAATACGCAATTATGCCACAGGAAACCAGAATGTCACCTGCTAAATTATCATATAATAGCTGTAAATTTTCAGCTGCCGCAGTCCATCGTACTTTTTCACCTCCTAAGCCACCTATAAGTTTTTCAGCTCGATATAATTTATCAATACATAATTGAACTTCGTCTTCTAATGCCTTTTTCTTTATGTTAGCTTCTTCCAATGCTTCATTTAATTCGGCAAGTTTTGCTTCTAAACGTGCTACTGTAGCTTTTTTCTCTTCCAAAATTGCCATCGTTTCGGCAAATTCTTTCTCTGCGGCTTCCAATTTTGCTTTCTTTGGAGCTACAACTTTGGCTACAGCATCATACATATCCATTGCGATTATCCACTTACAAAGACCTTCTGCCGCAGTGGAAGCCTTAGCAATAATATGAGGCTTAAAATCTTTATTGGACAAATATTCTTTTCGAATCTTTTGCATAGTCGCTACAGATATATTGTCTTTATCAAAATTTTTAAGTGAATCTAAGAATCCCATATCTCCTAAAATTCTTTTACTTGGGCCCCAATAGTCAAATATTTTTTTCCCCGGATTATCAGGATCTGGTATCTTATCAGGGGGAATGCCTTTCATTACACATACAGCTGCCATTACTAGCTTGACGGTCGCAGGAGGATTTTTCATTGATTTCACAATAGTAATATCAGCTGGTTTAAGGGTGTTTAGTGCCGCAATAGCATCTTCAAGAATAGGCAAAGCCAAAGCTAAATCTGCTTCACAATCTTTTTTCAGCTCTTGTGCAGCGGCTGCTTGTACGTTTGCTACTTTTTGATCTTCCCTTACTTGAGCAGCAGCTTTATCCGCAGTAGCGGTTTCAACTGCTATTTCTTCCATCATTTTCGTAGATTTTGCTGCCATGACGATTAATTGCGGTTTTAATGCATTTAAGTCCCGCTGCATAATTGATACAGCATCAGCTGCTTGACCTAGTTTATCTAAACCATTTGTGTACCTCAACTTTGCTGCTCTCAATTCTCTTTGCTTCCTGTTAGTTAATGTGGTGAATGACTTAATTAAATCTAAATAAGATGCAGATGTAATATATGTTTTTCTTCCAAATTGATTAAAAAAATCTACTGACACATATCTTGCATCGACATGGAATTGCTTACAAGCTATTACTGCAGCAGATTTAACTTTATCGGGAACATTGACCTTGACCATATAAAAGTGTGCAACCATTTCTAATGCATCCTCTGGCCAACTGTCGTACCAGTCAATTGTGCAACAATTAACAAGAGATGGATAAAGCCGTAATCTTGTTCTAAAAGAACTACCAATCGGACTGAAACATAACACAATGTGTAATTTTGCTTTACAACGACCGACAAAGAATGCCAAAATCTGTAAAGGACTTATATCGAGATTTCTATTTCCACCTTGAGCCGCTAATCTCACTAGTTCGAGAATTTCTTGTTTTTCATCTAAGCCATACAAATTGGGGACTTCTCCCGAATTCAATAAACTGTCCAAATTTTGTATAAAAACTTCTTCTTTAATTTGACTTTCAGTAAATAAGAATGTCGTATCTTTATTCAATCCCCCAGATTCTCTTAGTACCAACTTTAAATCATCATGCCAATCTTTGACGCTATAAGCTTTAGTGATTTCTGGTTGAAACACTTGTTGACCTAATATTGTACTGGCTAAACGAGTTAATGATTGGCGACCAGATCCACCTACACCGACTAACAAAGCATTTCCAGATGGCATTGATAGCAGTCGACATATTTTTGATAAGTGTTCGAGAGCATAATCAAATAAAACAATTGTCATCTTTGCTTTATGCATTGCGTTATATTCTGTTAACATTTGAAGTGCAACGTTTGAAAACACTTCTTTCGAAGGAACCTCTTCATACCTTCTTTCGCCTTCAGCGCTGTCAGTATCTAAATAACAACCAAACATCATTTTTTTGATAGTTTCTTGAGTTACATCACCTTTTTCATTTTGATATGTATCTAAAGCTGATTCAAAAGTATCTTTCATGAAATCACGCGTCGATTTCCTTAAAATTTCAAAAAACCATGATCTATCTAAATCGTCTACAAGCCTATCAAAAAACACTCTCATAATTTCATGAACCCACACTCTGGTAAATGTTTTCTTATTATCAGCTGATTCTTTTCGTAATAAAGCACAACCTTGAATGACTCTTGAGAAATCTCTTAAGTTAAAGATATAATGGGATTTAGCAGGTGTGGGTCGAAGGCCTTCTGTAGCTTGGTCGTAAATATCCATAGTGGCAGATATAATATTTACTATGATTGGTTGAGTATCTTGCCCGAAACCATTTCGTCTCCAACCTAATTGCAATAATGATGTAAATATTTTAGTCATACTTTCCTTCGAAAACTCATTGATTGAATAAATGTTATAATGACGTAACATTCTCGGATATATTAATTGCCTACTGCCGCCAACTGGTCCAATAGCACCATAGAAAAATGTATCATAAATGTATAGTTTCTCTGTTGTTTTTAGATCATACCAGTGTTTTTGATCGAAATACAACCTTAATAATTCTATGGCTGGTTGTGCTCCGTAAACTTCTTTCGCAGGCATATTCATATCGTCTATAAAAATAATAGCCTGTTTGCCTTTAGTTGGGCCATAATTATTTTTCCGCCTTTTTACTAACTTTGATATAACTAAATCTTGCGTTTGATTTGCGGACGTAGTTGTTGTAAATGTAATAAATCCGGGAGTATATTTATCCATATCAATATTATTCATAAGAAAATTTTGGACGTAAAAACTTTTTCCGGTACCGGTTGGGCCGATCAATAATAACGGCTTTGAAAATGTTGTATGTAATTTTAGTAGATATATATACTTTTCAGTTTCTAATGTTGGTATTACCGTCTGTAAAAGATTTATTTGTTCTTTAATTTGAACAGCTTTTACAGCGTCTGGCCAAGGTTTCCAACAACCTTTTCCTTTGTACATATAATAATGGTCAATAATCATCCCTTCAGAAGGTATCGATACATCAATTCTTTCTATACTGGCAGGAATACCTTCTTCTCCACGAAAATATGATTTAACAAGTTCATCGTATTTTTCACGTGAATCAGTATGTAGTATTCCCCCGACACCCCAAACTAAAGCCGTCATAAATGACGCTAAAAACCATGTTCTTGTATATTTTGTGTCCTCTTCTCCTTCTATAGCATTATCCATAAGCATTTCAACCAAACGCAGTGTGCTTATTACTAAGTTAATATCACCAGCAGTAACAAGTTGCAAACAATGTTTTTTTACATAATAAATTAAAGGATCTATTAACCATTCACACATGTTGTAAATATATTCTTCATTTTCTTCCAGCCATATAGGATTAAGAGTATTTAACCATGATTTATAGAATGGCATAGATCCTAACGAAGCAGACTCCATATATATCATACCACATCTAGACACCGTAGCTGGTGAAGCTTGCGATAGATCCATTACCTCAAAAATCATGGACATCACGTTAGACATAGCCATTACTTCACCCGAGGTTAAGCAGAGCTTTTTATTATCATCTAAAACCGTATTCATATTCTCAATCCATACAGCATCAACTGGACCATCAAATACAATCCATTTTCTTACGGGAGTATCTTCTGAAGCAAAGTCTCTGAACATGGTTGCTACAATTCCATCAGTCCATTCATACGAAATCGGATCAAATGCTCCATATAGCTGACCCATAGTTACTGCCTTAGGATTAAGTACCTTATAGGTACATTCACATCCTCCTGGTTGTTTGCGTTCATCCATAAGTGTTAATGCTTCCGAAAGTATCTTTAAAGTCATCGATTTAGCAGAAAACGGATCGCCTACTAACATAAATCCATGTCGGACGATCATCATTTCATACGTTTGAATAATTTTCAACATGAAGCAATCCATTGGCTGAAGATTATTCGTCGCACAAGCATCATGGCATGCTCGTAAGAAATTTTCATAATCTGGTTTAGGCAAAGTGATTCCTGGAAACAAATCGGATATAATACCTTCGAACAAGGGTACATCGAAAGACAAAAACTTTGGTAAATTTACGTCAGTAATTGATCTAAGCAATAATATACTTTCACTTTCATTGGGAAAACTTCGTTTCAAATTGCCAGCCGCTGATAAAACCGTTTTCACTGCCCTCATTCCGTAATCATAATGATTTTGTGATGATAACTGTTCGGAACAAAGGCGATAAGTTGTCACAATTTTTACAGATAAACTTCTAGCGTCTATAAAACCAAACGAATACAACGATATTTCTCCAATCATTGCGTAATCTGGAACCATCATAGCAACTGTGCGAAATAAGACTTTAAGGTTATCAGGTAATTCTGAACGTCCAGCGTAACCAGGATTCATTGTTATACATACATAACAAGCAGGGTTTAGAGTTAGTATTGTACCTTCGAAGTCAAATGTTTCTAAATGTTGTCTCACTGCTTGCACTATGCATAATATTTGTTGTGCTATAACTGACAATACTTCTACTTCAATTCTATTAAATTCATCGAAACAGACCCAAGCTCCACAAGAGGCTAAGCCCTTAAAAAACTTGCCCATAGCTTTGTAATCTAAGCCATCGGAACAGTTAAAAACTACACACTGCACGGCTAAAGCTTTTGCCAAGTCCTTAGTCGTTTCTGTTTTACCTGTACCTGCTGGACCTTCGGGTGCACCGTTTAGGTGAAGATAATACGCGCCTATTAAAGTGCGATAACAACGATCAGTTAAAGGTGTAATCACCAATCGATCTGAATTGCCTAAATATTCATAGGCGTAATTAACTACGGCATTTATTATTTTTACAAATACTTGCTCTTCTTCCCAATAATATCGCAGTTGCGCCAGCCATTGAAAATCTGTAACTTCCGTTACATTTTTATCTAAAAGTTCCTGTATTACATCTTTTGCGTGGACATCTATAACAATAAGTGCTTTAACTGTAATACTACTAAGTTTTGTTAGGTCGGTACGTCGTATTACCGCAACGGTTTCATTCAATTGTTTTGTCAAGCCGACATGAAACGCTTGAAGTTCACTCAATTTATGAGTATTTAAACTTTCATGAACATCTACCGCCCAATAAATTTGAGATATAGCTAACACTACCATACCTTCCCAAGATAGTATCCATTCTACGCGGCCCAAATTAGGATAGTCGTAATAAGATAATTCAGTTTCTGATTTAACCGCTTTAAGCATTTGGTCTTCTACTTGAACTAGCCATTTCTCTACGGAACCTCTAGCGGCTGAAACACTTATGGTTTCGAGAAATTCTACTTGCTCCCCTTCCATCGATATCATAGCTGATATATTGAACTCTTCATCGAAAACTAATCTATTTATACCTTCAAAACACTTTTTTAAATGTGGCTGAACTTTAAGAGGATTTTTAGTTTCGGATAATATCTCCAACATTTCATCATTTGAAAGGAAGAAAAATCTTGGGAAATAAAGTCGTTTCTTCTCTAAGTAGTTATTAACTCCATCATTGATTTTTTCCAAGAATCCAGATGCAATTTTGAAAGATTCTAATACTCCAGCCCCACCAGCTATTTCCAGAACGTGGGGGTCTTTATCTACAGAACCCATGTAACGGCGATAAATATTATTTACTTCAACAAACATAACTCCTTCTTCAGGCATCTGAGCAACAATATCTTTAGAAGAAAATATGGGAAGCAAATACAGCCACTGACTCTGAACTTTTCCCCATTCATCGATAGTAGAATTAACTCGCATAATTTTCTCATACCACGCTCTTACTTGTACTTCGAAGGGTTTAACGAATGCAGAACCTCTCATACCAACAGTTTTAACTATATGATCATCCAAAACACTCTGAATATCGTCAAGACCTGAAAGTATAAAGATTCCAGTGTCTTTATACGGACTTGTCTTAAAACAAATGTCAGTCCATTCAGCCATCATTTTGTTTAAATTTGTTATAAGGGCCAATTCTTTCGTTGCTGCTACGCTTATTATATCATATTGATCGATTTCATCCCATAGATTAAAATTAATAATTTTTCGCAAAGTAGTGCCAGCTGTCGGAGTTAAATCAAAACCAGCTATACTCGACATTTCATCCCAATGCCTTTGGACTAAAGCGGGGTTACACATTATATGTGCCATTTGAACATTGGGTCGCCATTCCTTTATCTCAGCTACAGCTTGGGCGCATAATTTCATGGGTGCAGGTAAATTGTTCATATCAGGATCATCAACAAGCCCTTGAAATCGTTTTTCAACACCTTCTGCAATTTGTTGCTTTATTTTAGCTCTGTATGCTTTTGAAAGCTTAAGAAATTCTTTATAGTAGAAGTCGTGATCTTGTTCAATTTTTTCATGGTCCATATATTCAAATGGTCCATCCATCCAGGTCTTATAGCTACGTCTCCAAGTATGAAGTAAGTAAACAAGGTTGTAGAATGGAATAATATAATCCTTTAACTCCTCGAGATCTGGGTAACTAGTAACAGGGAATTTGAATGTTACTTCTTCGTTATTTATCCATGTAACAACTTTATCACAGTCAGCCAAGCGATGAACGAGTTTCCTTAGGTACTCTAAATATTCAAGCGTGTGGTTAATGTCGTCCATGTTATCTAAAAGTTCCAAATAAGGCACCATTTCCATAACTTCTTTATTGAGATACGCAATTTTTGATAACAAATTTTCTTCCATTTCTGCTTTGAACGTTTCATAAGCAGCAGCATTCTTTTCAAATATTGGTTTAATATCCGAAAGCCAATTTACAGTTCGTGTATTCGATGCTACATGCTCTGGAGAAAGTGATGTCATTTCTAAAAGATTTGATATTATATTAATCTGTCTCAATATCCTTTCTTTAAGACCTTCTACCAATACTGTTTTGGCATGTAAAATATAAACACCTTGTTCTACTAATTCTGCTGCATTTTCTGGTTCCTTCATTGCCTTCGCCGCTATTATTTCAAATTCTGCACAAATGCTATCATTTTCACCCATGTGCACTTTGACTATTCCAGCAATAATGTCGTTAACGAATTCCATGGCTTTCCTTTTCAAGCCATCAACCATTCTAAGTTGTCTGACAACAGCGCAGTTAAAATATTCATTTTCTAGTACGGCAGTGATTTCAGAATCTATACCTTGAAAGTATTTAATTCTATCTCTCGAGGTCTCAAACTCTGTAGATTTTTCAATAAATTTCATTAAGGTGCTTTTTGCAGAATCGCCGTATAACATATTGTAGCGATTTCGTAACATTTCTAAATAATTCACTAAAGGAGCGAACACTATATTGAGTTGCTTCTGTAGCCGATTATGACCATCTTCGTGTAACCATTCATTATATTGAACAGGTAAAGCGTCATAATTGTACGGTATTTTAAGATATTGTTCTATAGGCATGAGTCTTTGGGAGATATGAGAAATTGCATCAGCAATGCTATGATATACTCCGTATACTGTTTCTAGAGAAGGGTCGTAGATGAACTCACCATCAAAATCCAGGTCGATATTTAAGATAGGTACAGCATCAGGATCTTTCAGGTATTCTATTAAGGCATCAATAGAACGACGCATTAATTCTTGTATTTGCATTGATATCATTTTTGTAGCACAATTTACAAATTCTGGTATTTTCTTTGGCCGCATTCCTCTAAGGCAACGAGGATTTTTTAGCCAGTGCACAAGAATTGAATACCAAGTACTTGATACAAGATAATCAGCTCTTCTGATCTCCTCCATTATTTTAGTCTGGAAATCTTCTAAATCCATAGGACCTTTAGCTCTGTATTTTGCTAAATTGATTATGAAATTTGGAAAAGATTTCTCTGATGATTCTAACACTAATCTTATAAAAGGATGTAAAAGCAGAGACCCATCTTGGAGTTTCTTTCTAAATTTAAGCATCTTATCATAATTTGGAGTAACACCCATAAATTTGAAATATGGTTCTTCATATCTCTTTCTCGAAACTCCAGGAACATCACGAATAACAAATTTAACAGCTAGATCGTGGAGATTTCTATTCCACTCCTCTTTGCTTTCATTAATTAAGTCCTCTGTTAACGAAGGAAATGCATTTCGAAGTTTACTGGGGATTAAATTCATTATTTTCTTTTCCCAAGATTTTAACATCGGTGGAGGTTGAATTTGTTCTGCGCAATGCCTGAGAACAGAGATATGTCTATCCTGTGACATCTCCAGTCGGTCTCTCTCCCTACGCTCTAAAGGCGGTCTAGCGATCTTTACTTTTCTGGTGGAGGCTTTTTCTTCAAGTATCTTGCGAAACTTAGCCTGCTTGTCCTACAAAGAATAAAAAAGGATACATTGTACAAACAAATAAAATTAATGCCTTCATATCATTTGCAATTTTAAGGTCGTTTTGCGCCATGTAGGTATATGTAGTAAAGGTGTTGGCGAATGCTTTGTGAATTCAAGGAAGTCTTTAAATTTATTTTTCTCACTTTATTGTTTGAAGGGTTCCTTACAACATTATTCAAATAAAAAAGGAAGTCACTATGTAAATATAGTCCCACAAGGCTTGTCTACGTTTTATGGAAGGTACAATGAATGTGAGATCAACTTCAGATGGAATTTGGTGTCCGATAATCTTGGTACCTCCATTTTAAACCATCTTAAACTGACCTTATATTCTCAGTTGCAAACTCTAATAATTAGAGCAGTACCTAGTAGACCTACCACATGTCTAATGGTTGTTATTCTCCCTCTCAACTGAAGATCTGATTTTCTAAACAGATATGCGTATTAGAAATTAAATCCGGCTAATCTAGCTTAGCTCAGCTAATTAGCTTATCGGCCATTTTATTCACAGACAAAATCAATATAAATATTTTTTATTACAAACAAAACGGCAATAATGTACTTGTCGTAAAAAATCAATATTTTTTGTTAATATTATTGTCACTTTGTTTATAATAAAAATACTTATATTGATTTTTTAATCTGTCTGAGAATAATAATTCATTTTTGCTTATTAGCTGAGCTAAGTTAGGTTAGCCGATTAAGCCGCTAGCTAATTAGCTAAACTAGTTTAATTAACCGGTTAAATTAGCTAAGAAACGGTTAGCTAGCTAATTAACTTAGCTGACTTTACAGCCGGCTAAATTGTACAGCCCTAGAGAGTACCAATATAATAGCACATCACGTACCTTTATCCGATTGTATGGCGGGAGTGGTGTAAACGGTAACTTATCCATCATGTGTATGTCCGGTATGGGTCGCATTTTCGGTATCCGGCATCCATTTTTCGTTTGCAACAGCTTCCTCAACTCACTTTCCTCCATTTTGCAGTCGTTATCAATATGCTTCCTTATTAATACGTGGAAAATAATTTAAATATAACATTATATCGCTTTCTTTTTGCGTCAAGAATTCGATTTAATAAAAGCGATATAACAACCGCTTGGTAACTATGGTGCCGC
>DWTU01000256.1:0-19630 GCA_018251515.1 Cecropterus confusis | reverse complement strand
CCTCCTAACAATTAGTGGTCCATGGGTGGACAGAAATTATGTCAAATGGTCCCTCGTCATTAAAAGGTTAAGAACCAGTGGTTTAGAGGAAACGTAATATACTCGTCCTAAGGCAAATAGTTACGTCATAAGTATATAAAAAAACTCACCAATATTAAGCGCGCTAAGAACACCATAATTAAAACACAGCAGAAATATTGTAAATTTTAGCTTATACATTTTAAAATTAGCTATCCCAATACGAAGTCATGAACGGACTGAGAATATTTCAAACGGAACTTACGCTATTTATATAATTTCATGTTTGTCTTCACAAATATATAATAATAAAATTAAAGTGTCTGTTTGTAACAGCAAAATAACAGACTTTTATAAAATGGATGTGGAAATATATACGTTACAAATAAAAAAACTGGCCAAGTGCGAGTCCGACTCGCCCCGTAGGGTTCCGTACCATTATCTATACAAAAGGACAATAAATTTCAACTGCACAACTATAACGGTTCATGAGGTACAGCCTGATGACAGACGGACGGACATCGGAGTCTCAGTAATAGGGTCCCGTGTTTACTTTTAGGTATGGAACCATAAAACTATTATTAATATTTTTGTCTGTCTGTTTGTTTGTTCTGGTTAATCATTAAAACCGTTAGTCCGATTTTGACGAGATTTTAACTAACAGATAGCTTAAGTTATAAGGCGTAACTTAACCTACTTTTTTGTTTGAAAAAGAATTAGAGTTCCGCGCGAGAAATTAAAACCCCTAGCCCGGCCTCCACGCGCACTCAGCCGATAACCGATAACGCTGGCGCTAATGTCCTTTGCTATCAGTCATATCGTCGCGATAATAAAAAAATTCGTCCCTCCCCCTTTTCCTCCTATTTGCGGGCGTCATTTTTAAAAATATATAGCCTATATCACTCAACTGAGACGATTCTAATAATATTCCATACGTCACAATCCGACGCCGTTTGGACTGTAGGACGTGTGAAAGAGATTATATACAAAAATACTTACTTACGCACAAAAATCATTACCCTCCTTCTGATGCAGTCGAATAATAAAAAGAACATATAGCGTAGCGCTACTGAATGAAATTCATGCGTGTTTGAAAAGATAACCAAGTAAGTTCTTTGCGATATTTTCATTCGTTGGTAAATTAAATAATCAGTAATTTGTAACTTGGATATAACTCAGATATCAGAGGTTGTATAATGCGGCACTCAGATACTGGTGACTGAGTTACACCCTATAAAATCAGTACTTACCAGGAGAGTCAGGATGTTTATTAGTTCTTTACAAATATTTAATTACATTTAAAGGAGGTAGAGCACTTTGTGGTTCGATTCTGAAAGCACTTATTTCTGGCTAATAACAGCTGTGTTGTGCGCTGCTGTGTTATGTGCTGCTGTGTTCTAGTATGGAGCGTGTGGTAAGGAACATACTTATCTGAGGCTATCCAACATAGCTCTCATGGGTTGCCACGGATCTGTAACCTCAGGTAAGACTACTATCAGTGGCCACTTACCCTCACGTGGACTGAAATCTCGTTTGCTGCACCTATATTAAAAAGGCTCCGTTTTGAAGTTTTTATTTTTTGTTGCATCTCAAGACGAAGTTTTATATGTATGTAACATTAACTTATACTTACTTATATATTTTTGACACGGTTAAATACTATCATTTATGTAACTATTCAGTTATATAAAGTCCTAGCAAAATAATTATATAAACTACATAGAATTTTATATATATAAACTTGTGACACAACTTTACAGTTTTATAAGTTTTGTTTTACAATCAATGTTATCCAACCAAGTTCGTAACTGATTTTAAATCCATAATTTGTGCAAAAACAAAACAGAATTGTATTTTTATATTTTTCTTGTTATAAGTTTGAACAGAAACACAATTTCATAACAAATAAAATATAGGAAATTAAATGCAAAGTGGAATAGAGGTGGCACACTTCGGACCACATATGTTTCAGTACAGTACAGTAGAAAGATGATAGAAAAAGCCCAACTATTTAAAATAAGAATACATTATAATATACATGCACCTTCATGAATATTTGTATTAAATTATTCTCATTAAAAATGACTTGGTTAACAATATTATGATCCCACCAAAACCTTTCATGTAAAATGTTGCCAAGACGACCACATAAGTTTTGCCTGTGAAAAAGGAATATGAACTATCTGGTACATCGGAAACCAACTCTATGAGGGTTCAATATAACGACGAGACACTTCGAGAAAAGGTTGGTAGTGCCCTTGCGCTTCGCTTGCCTCGTCGCTTGTTTTAACGATGTTTTGTATCTGACAAAACATCGTCATTATTGTAAATGTTCAATAATTCTTAATTTCGGACTATATTTTTATCTCAAATTTTAGCTCACAACTATGACAATTAATCTGTCGTAGATGGTAATATGGTAAATTGAAGTGCCTATGGACGTTGAATTAAATAGATATAGAACACTTTGAAATCAAAATGCTTTAATAATGACCTCTATTTGTCTTCTTTTTTTTATTGGCTTTATGTTCGTCTTAAAGGTTGATCACCAGACAAATAATTCCATCAACCTGACATGACTTCACAGACCTTACCTTAGTAACATAGGGTATCTAACAGAGGGAGTTAGTTAATAGTAGCAGTTCGGGTCATACAAACAATGTAAAAAATACATGCATTTCTTCTGATCTACAATAGGAACCAAAAAAATGTTAAAAGTACATTCATGTGTTTGTATATAAGTCCAAATTAAACAGATTTGCGTATTTTACAAATCTGAAGTTTTCCCATGTAACGACGACTATACACAGGGATGAGACTCGGCGCCAGAATTATGTATTCATTATATTATTGATCGTATAATAGCAACGCACCCGTGATCGAGTTTAGATAGAACACCTGTTCTATATGAAGTTACTGATTTATACATTCATGGGCGGCAGTGACCACTTATCATCAGGTGGACTGCATGCTCGTTTGCTACTTCAATCTGATAAAAAAGTTGTAAGCATCAATTCGGTCTACGGGCTATATTATAACCACCGTTAAAATAAATTTACAATTCTCATTAAGATAAAGAAATAATAATATCGTGCCGAATGGTTGCATTACCTCTACAAAACATACGCACTACTCATCCATCAAAGAAACACAGGGAATATATATATTATTTAATTTGTAACAAATAAGTATATTATCGGTTGCCAAGTTCTAATCAACCGGAGATAGTATTGATGTCCTTCCTACGACCCGCTATAAATGCGTGTCGGCTTTACTAGAACCATTAAACATGGTGACGTTTAATTCAGCTATTCTAAAATAGAGAAAAATGCAGGCGTACAAAGTACTTATGTCAGGAGTGAAATATCATTGGCAAACTAATTTTTAAATCTTGTTTATATTAGACTTAAAGGTAGGGAAAATGGAACATATATTAGGTAATGAATTCGTAATTGTGATTAAAATAAAATTTAATATAAAAGATATTTGAAAAATAACAAGATTTTATTCCAATACACTGAAAAGAAAAAAATAAACTTAGTAGCACTCGAACCTATCATTTTGTTGCAGTATACAATTTTATAACATATAAAAGCTCGTTGCGAGATTAAATTGATTAAGATCTAGGTTGTGATTTCCAGATTTATTCTTGCGTCAAGCTTTTATATGATATAACATTGTATAACGCAAAAAAATTATGGGTTTGACTTGCGTGGATGGATGATTGGGCGGATGGGTTGGGCTTCTCTTTTTTTTTTAATTTAATTTTTTTTCTCATAATTAGTTATCCCTGGATATAACACTTTCATTTGATACTGATATTTAAAATAGTTAAACAAAACCATGTATTCCGCCATGTATATGACGGTGGCAATCTTGGATTTTAATATTTTTCATGGCGTATATTCTTCATGATATGCGCCTTTATTTGATACCCATATTGGGTATAATTGCATTGTCATCAAAACTAAAGGTGTGTTCTAAATTTCAGCTCAATTGGACACTGAGAAGTGGGTTACATTAAGCTTGCAAGATTTGTCCTTAACATACGTACAGCTTACAACTGCTTAGTATAGGACGATTTACATATTTATCATAAAATGTTTATTTATAAATTTAACTCACTGTTTCCATACTGTATACGTACGAATGATAATGTAAATCAGGCTGAAAGACAAGACGACAAGGTGATAAAAAGCATTAAAAAAAGATAGTATAAATGCATCCGGTTCAAATTTACCTTCATGCGCCCAAAGAAGTTTCACTTCCAGAATAGCCTAGTCCCCGCAATTAGACCTCTTAAGAGTATATCAAGGGCGATGGCGAGTAGTAGATACTTACCACTGGAGGTACTTAGATGCAATCTAGATAGACAGGTTATATAGAACGCACTATAACTTATATTTTCTCGTAACAGTTTACATGTCGTCAAAACTTATAAATATATTTTTAATATTTATATGAATTAGATAAGCTTTGGTGTCGCGCTCCACCTAACTCGTCTACCACTAACTTTTCGTTGCTTAAAATGCTTTTATTTTAGATAATATCAATAATAGTAAGCATGAGATCCAAAGTACGCTAGTTTGTCGCGTGGAGTATGTGGCTACTTATAGAGGTACAAGAATTTTATTGCGGCTTCCCTCGTTTGCAATTATTTTTAATGACATAGTTGATCAAGTTTTGACTGAAGCGCCCCCGCTAGTGGCCTGACCCAACAAATTAGCGCGACCTTGAAGTTGATTTTGCAGCCTGTTTATTTTCATATAGTTTTACAATTGCTATTATTTATTACACAATAAGATTTACAATTATAGCATTGATAAATAAGGAATGAACTTACATGTTGCTCAAATGATACTTTAGAGTCTATAAAGTCTATCCATCTATGTATTAAATGTTCTCATAAGTCTATACATATGTTCGTAAAGACGCCAGAGTAATTACAACTTATATTTATAACTAAAAATAAATGACACTGACAAGGTAAATTACTATGTTCCATGTTGTTCTTGTTCCATGTATGAATTATATGTATGTAATTCTAAATAATTGAAGAGACACAAATAATGTATAATAACCAAATTTATTTGTGTAAGGTATCATATGTCTAAATGAGAGTTCTATCCAAATCGGCTCAGCCGCTTCGTCAATTTTCCTCACAGACAGATATCGTAAACAAGCAATTAATCACGTTTTCATTTCAATGTAATGAATAGAGGAGTTAAAAGTTAAGGTATCGATGATTATGGTTCAGGTATTGATATTACAAGTAATTACGGTGATTGGAAAATTACAGTTCCATATAAAGTGGTTATTTTGAGATGAAGCTCATGCAATCTGAGAATACCTCGGCTTAGTGCAGCTCGCATGTCGCGTGAGCCTCGCGGCCAGCCTCGCGCCGGCCCACTCGCGAGATGGCGCCGCGTGTGTGCCGCCGTATGCAAATGTGGCCCCGCCCCGCGCCGCCCCCCTCCTCGCACCGCGCACCCCGCACGGTGAAGGGTGACGGCGGTGCGCGCGCGATCGAAGGGTTGCCCGTGCACGTGCGATTACGCACATGTGTAGAGAAATGCTCTCCGCGCACGCACACTGCCACCTCTTTCAGCTAAAAGTCATAAAAAACGCATTGTTCTCATTTACAACCGCCGGTGTGACGCGCGCGTGTGCGACGGATGAATACGCCTCGTTATATACGAGCATAATAAATAATTCTGCTATCGAACGTTTTAAAATCGCAATCAAACAATAGTATGTAGCCGGTTATAAATACTAAAACGTACTATACAGCTAACGCGATGAATGACTCGCTTCCCGTAAATATCGTGTGTTTGTACCATTAGCAGTACAATGTCGTATGTGTGCACAGAGCAAATGATGTGAGTTTACACCTACTTACGAATAATGAGCATCATTTGACAAAACATCATAGGTACCTTTACAAATGGTAGTGAATGAAGTTAAAAGACATAGGTACTGATCTATTAAAAATAATTGACATATTGCATTTCGAACAAAAATATTTTGCAAGTTCTAGTAAACATTACGTTTATTTTTTCCACAAATATGAATCAGTAAAGAGAATTAATGCATGTTAACCTATAAAAGATAAACGGCGCTCTTTATTGAACGTCGAACTTAATTTGCCACGGAATGTAAATTTTATAGCGATCTAGAAAATGCGTACAATGTCTCGATAGGTACTTCACCAAATAAATGCATTTAGCTTTGGCATACATCAGCGCACGCTCCGCTGACGACGCTGATTGCGCTCGCCGGCGCACGCTCGTCGGGAAATGTGATAAACATTGTAAACAATTTATTATCACCTGCTCTATTCATCAGATATTATTCCTTTAATCTGGTGTCATTGAACTACTTCTTGCAAATTTCACCTTCTAAATTGATATAATATGTCGTAAACTAACCGAAAATAATTGAGATTAACGCGACTGCCGAGACGTTCCCACGGACTCTCATTCGAGCAGCATGCATTACCTAATATAATAATAAATATCAAAGAAAATTACATAATTATGATAATATAGTGAACAAATAACATAATGTAAAGGAAATGAGGCATGGTGGCTTCCGAAGCGGCGTCTCAGCGAGCACGCGTCGTAATGCGCTTATAATGCTGCCACATGCTAACTACCTCACACTGATACCAATTACTGTGCTGCCACAATCACTAGTATTAACAATTTGACAAAATGTATAGAATTATCCACATGCGAGGCCCTCGATCTAAAGACTAATCTTCAACCGTTAAGTTGCCGTAACGGATATAATTTACCTTATTCTTAACCGACATCCAAAAGGAAAGAGGTTACCTATTCGTTACGTTTTTTTATTTTATTTATTTGTACGTAAATTGTAATACATTCGTTTAAATCATAATAGTTTTAGTTTAAAAAAGTAAGTATCTATCAAAAGTTTTCTAGCAAATTGTTATCAAATTTACATTTTGAGACTCTATTACCAATTGCCATTTTTATTAAAGAGACAGAGTCAATTTAAATTGTTCTATTATCCTTGAATTATAAAATCGTTGTAATAGACTTGATGAATGCACACATAAAAAAAAAAGTTATGTCCAAAACATGTAACGAATTATTTTTATTTACAGGCACACCCTCCGTGTGTTATACGGTTATCGAAATAAAAGTGAAAAACCTGATGATTGTCAGGATTATAATAATGACATACATATACAATAAAATGTTTAACATATATAAAACTATACTTTTCGCAGAATCGCATGAACAATTTTCCTACGAAAAGGTAACCTCCTAATGTTAAATGACCATTTAATGTACTTAATGTAGGGGACTTACTAAAATAATTAAAGTGATAACCATTCAGACATGTAATTATTTGTTATTGTCATTAATTAAATGATACGAAAATTGTCATTTCAATTAGCAATTATTTAGAATTCTATAAGTATGTAAACAATTACGTCTGTTGTTATTTTGATTACTTAATTAATTTTACATTTAATGT
Source organism: Cecropterus confusis (assembly GCA_018251515.1). Lineage (NCBI taxonomy): Eukaryota > Metazoa > Arthropoda > Insecta > Lepidoptera > Hesperiidae > Cecropterus > Cecropterus confusis. Next base: position 12,106 of record DWTU01000256.1, on the reverse strand, counting down.
ATATAAAATGTTTTATTACATTGAAAATCCATATTATCGTCCTAGAAAGCAAATGATAGTTAATTCTAATGTGCATGAGTAATAATGTTCATAAAATAAAAGGTTTTTAATTAAATTACATTTACTGCTTTATAAATGAATGTCTGCAATTTATCTTGAAAGCTAAATATACGCATCTCGGGAATTAAAGAAACTATTCGATGGGGTCAAACATAGTTTTGTTCCCAAAAGTTTTGGGACAGAAATCCCATTTTAATTCTAAATTGCAGTGAATTCCCTCTCTCGGAGGGCGAGGGCGCACGCCTCGCCGGACAAAGCAAACGCACAGTATTCAATTTGCGAATTGGCTGCACTTGGCCCTGCGCACTCTATCACGGTATACATCTACTGCGTATGTAGGGAATTTGATGATGAAACTCAGATATGTAAGTCCGATGTGTAATTCGTATTATTTATTGATAATATTATGAAAATTTAACTGTAACATGTAACTTAAAACCTTAATTTATGATTACCTCCAAGACTTTTTATTGAATAACACTGTGTCCGTCAAACGATGTGACATCAAAGTGGGCTCCGGGCCGCCCTCACCGCGCCAGCGCCCGCGGCGGCCCTGTGCTCCGCCGCCGCCGCCCGCCCTGTCGCACGCACGCGCATGCCTCGCTGCACAATTTCTGCTACAGACATAGCAGTATACAAATAGTATAATAATATGTACATTATATATAAATACTAGCTTATTCCCGCGACTCCGCCCGCTTCGATCACATTTACCACGATAATGAGTATCCTATTTGTTCATCTAGGTTATAAATTATCTACAGGTGTGCCAAATTTCGTACGTACGTACACACATCCTCGCAGAGTTTCGCGTTTATAACATTAGTAAGAAAGATAGCATACAGAGACGCTACTATACATATAATGTAGTAGTAGACATCCTATAAAGGTTTATTACATATATCACCCCAAAGTGAATTAAATGTATTTATTATTTGTAATAAGTTCTAGGAGATTTCTCATTTCTCAATTGAAAGGAGATATTCCAAAGGTGGCCAAGCACCAAGTCAGGATCTAATGATGAAATCCCGGGGAAATCGTGGGCAACCCTCAAATGTTATTAGTAATAACTATGTTTCGATATAATATCTAAACTCCAACTACTATGTCACAAAAAAAAAGTTAAAAATAAATTGTTAAAATGTAAGTTAATTATACATAGTACGGTTTTTATTTTTGTTAAATCATATATAATCATGTATATACACATATATATACATATATGTATGGTTTAAACAGACAGTGTTTCGTTAATGTATAAGTCACATGAAAATAGAAACGGAATAATATCAACACGTGGCTTGCACCATTACCTTATGTTAGAAGAAATTTCGTGTTAACGGTATGTACCCTAAGCCGTTTGTTAATATAGGTAGTTAAGCATACGCATACATACATAACCCATGCCACTTAATACTTTATATTTTTTATGATGTGAAAATAAATTATTGACGTAGCACAAGTAATACATACCACATAATTACTGTTACAGTTTTAAAGCCAAGGAGCAATTTATAAAGTATATCAGGGATACGGAGTTATTCATATGCCTCAATTTAATATTAATAGTTTTTATCAAAGTCAGGTATGTGAGACGTTTTCCCCGCGCCCAGTGTGAATATTGTGATGTTTGTTACGTAGTAATTGCAAGACCGACAAAAAATGAATAACGGGATTTATTAAATCTTATCGAACAATTATAGCATGGAATTGCGCCACGGTACAGGAAGCGGCATAAAATACTTTCTAATTAATGTAAAATTACTTGCAAATGTAATAAAACTGCGATTAGAATAATTCACACATCGGATCGTCTACGAGGAAGAGCTCACATTCCTGCGGCGGGTTTTTTAACTGTGATATATAAGAGGGCCATTACCGCAACGCGAACGGCCATCGCGGCCGATTAAATCAATTTATAATGTTTATTGAAGTAGTTCCCGTAACGAGCCCGCATCAGCAGCGCGACGCCCAGCACCGCCGCCAGCTACCGGGGCTTCTTCATTAGAACGACACGACATCTGCACTACACCGGCAACGACAACAACAGTGGACGCATAGGAATAGTACTGCTCGCTGTCTGTCTGCCTCGGCCGGTTGCCGGCGACGACACGTAGACGGGGCAAATCATGTCGGTGTTGTGCTGACATTGTTACATGTGTGAGGACACTAGTAGACATTCAACCATCACGTATTGTGCCTTGTCGGTGTGGATCAACAATATAGAAATTAGCTGTCGTGTATGCTGTTGGTGTTATGCCGTGTCGGGCTATGAGTACCTACCGTTGCCGTTCCGGTGTCGTGTCGTTTCAATGTAGAAACGCCCGGATAGACGGCGTTCAGTGATCGTGTCGTTAGGTGACTTTAATAATTACGAATTGTAATTGATTATATCAAAGTTGATTATGTCCGTATGTATGATCAAACATAGATACAGATTACATATATTAATGTATGCTCATTGAAGTTATCAAACGCGAATATCCATCTGGCCTCAATGAATTATGATAATATATTTAATAAACTTATAATAATTAGTAATGAGTGTAAAATGTAAGTACATTTCAAGTTTGTTCTACTCATATTCATTCATTGGCTCTTGTTCACCTATCTGAACTAGTTTGCAAATTTTAGAAAAAATAATCAATGTATTTTTTTGTTATTATTAAGTAAATAGGTACGCAAAAATGTACTAACGCTTGTGTACATTCAAATTGCATAACACACGTACTAATATTACAACAAGTTTCTACGGATATCTACATTCATGTCAGTATCTCTCTCCCACTCACCCACCAAAGGAAAAAAAATATCACACCAAAACACGCAAGCGCTTTCATTTACCTAACTCTTCTCCTTAATAGGTACGTAAATACTTTAGGTGGAAATTTTATTTATCCATATATAATAATATCGTCATGGAAGAACTAATGATCAATGACAGCTGTTGTTTATTTTAACGGAAAATTCGGATTTACAGGTGACCATTTATAATGTTTACTCGTCGCTATTGTGGTAGCGTATTGTGACAGCATCATTCGTCGTGAATGTGTTCTTGAGTGTTAAATAAATAATAAATAAATAAATAAGTGTTAAATAACGGATAGTCGGTACAGCGAGCGCGCGCGGCAGCTGCTCGCCGCACGCGCCGCTTCCGAACTCAATTTCGCCGGCACTCCGCGCTCGCTTTCCAGGATAGGGTTACAAAGCTAAAGTACAATGAATATGGACGCACTTTCGTTGGCGTACGGCACGCCAAGGTGAGCGCTATTGTATAACCTTTAAATCATTGTTTGTCGCTATCGTATTGAGCAAAAAATCTGCGGGGGACGATGTCGGATACTTCTCTGGTTAAAATGCCTGAATTTTGGTGCTACAAAAAATATTTTTTATATTAAAAGCTGCGAAAATATATCTTATTAATTAAATTGTGCGCAATGGATAAATATACTTAAGTAACATAAAATAATATGAGAAAATATATTACTTCACTAGAACTAAACCAAAATTATTAACATAAATACGTTTTGAAGTGAGCATACGAATTCTCAAATTCAGAACAAAAATCAAATTCATCCCAATAGCCTTGGCCGTAAATCTCATCTGCATGATAGTGCTGTTTAATGCTTACTACACCGGTAGGGTTTATTTGTCAATAATAATTTTATATAATAATATCCTTTCTCTAGAAGTGCTTATAACTGACGTTAATCTTAAACTACTTGGTAATAGGCATTAATACCAAAAACGATCATCCAATCTTCCGTTATATACCTACAGTACTTTCACGTTACTTACTCAGCACAGCGCAGCTAGAAATCCAACATCAAGTATATTACTAAACGGTGTCCAATGTTGTTCCTATATAAAGCGATCGGCGGCGATCACTGCGTAAGGTGTTACAGATGTCGAGGCTGGCTGCGTCAAACTTGGCCAACTGCAGACTATTTCCATACGATTATGTCTCTAACACTCGTAATGCATGTAACGCTGCCGATCTTGTCGCCCTCTAATAGCTACATAACTCAATTCACGCGTTAAAACTGCTAGCACTATTGTAGCTGATTGATACTATATCGATAGTCTATCGATAACCGACCGATCGTTTTATTGAAAGTATCGATTTCGATACTATGGATTAATCTTTACTTTACTTTAAAAACATGCGATCAATAGTAGTGCTTTATTAAAGATAAACTATCGATACCTAGCTGGAGCGAACATATTCTAAAAATACGGTACGACGACTAAAGATAAGAAGTGAAACAAAACTGGGCGTGGTAATGAAAAAATACTCATACGAGGTGTCCAAACTTAGTCTTTAAAGGTAGCAACGCTTTTGAGATCGTCCTTAGGTGGAACTCTATAATTCTATTTGTACTAAATTATAGATGTGCATTATCTTGGAGTCTAGCAAATACGAGTATATAGGTAAATGAATGTCCACGGGTGGATTGTACACTTGTTTGCTACTTCTATAATGTGTAAAAATACATTAGTATTTAATTGTCTGATTGAAACGTTTGTTGTACTGTTTAGATATTGATATTGTTTTCTGTGTACAGTTTTCTTCAAGTACATCCTCGATGAGTTTGAATTTATTCAATTACATTACCAGTGTAATTATAAAAGTCTTCGTTAAAACATATGATTATATGTATTTACCTGTCATTCGAAAAATACGTTATTTGTGTGTTTACGAAATAGCGGAACTTATTATACTTGTCAATAGTGTTGTGTAACGCGTCGTGGTCGTGTCGTAAAGAAGAAATGTACTTAGTATTGTAAAATTTCAGTGAGTGACTTATCCGATTACTGATTACAATCACCGCCTAATGAATCTACAATGTAATGGATCAATTATGTGGCGTCGATGTTGGGCAACCACTTGGTCGAGTTGCAGAATTAAAACAATCCATCATATTGTAACCAGTCGTTAATCGCAAATATCTCGTAGTTACTTTTATTACAACTTATGTCACGCGTATGTCAGATTTTATTTTTGTTTTCAATGCAAAAAAAATGGATTCCTAACATCAAATGTTGCGAAATTTCACACGTGGGTTGGATCGTAACAACCTTTAAAACAGTATAAAAGGTATTTTTACCCCTTGTACCTTCACTTTACCGTAAGTGCCTGTTCTAAAATCAAATTTCTTGGCACTTTACACTTGAGGTGGGACTTGTGTCCGCTTTCCGCGTTCCGGACTTTAGAAGAATTTGATTTGCCAGCTGGGACAGCGCGGGGCTCGACGTGGCCCGCCGGGAGGGGTGTGCGGGGGCACGAGGGAGGGGGGTTTGTTCGCAAACAATCTGTGTTTGCGCGCGTCTGTTTGATGACTGCTGCTACCTAATATTGCTATTTGCCGTGTTCCAAATGTTTACAGTCATAAATTCATAACGAAGCGCCTGCCCCATCGCCCCGAGCTTTCCTTGTAACTTTTCACTGCCTTCTGTTGGGACACGTTGAATAAAAACAATGACTTTGAACTTGGTTTTCATATTATTGAAGTGTATTCTTGCTCAATTGTAAGCAGAAAGATGCGGAATATTATGGATAACAACAATAACGAGCCGCACGTCCATTAAAATTTTAAATCTCAGTTTAAATTGAAGCGTATACATAGAAAGGGATGCGCTATATATCAATAAATTTGGAACGTTAACGACTATAATCAAAGCGCTCAGTAAGCGGCGCCACGTGCGCGCCGCAATACATCATCGCGTTTCGAATTAACGACGTCACACGAACGCAATTTACAAATGATGTCGCGCGTGATAAATCACGTCAACCCTTCCGCGACCCGCCCCCCGCCGCGCCGCACCCCGCGCCCGCCCGCCAATCGCGACCGTCGTATGTAGATCGCGACATCTACATATCATTTACATGCCACAACCCCGCCCAGCTACCTGCTATATTCAAATCGCTTTTTAGGGGCATGTAGATTAGGTACCGATAAAAAATCACGCACCTACGGGGTAGTGAAGGGTTACATGCTCGACCCCTTTTAAAGTATGCACGTGCATGTGTGATTGGTATATTATAATTTGATACATGCTAAAGATTGTACCTTTTATGGTTGTTATGTATTTATCTGGTTTTATTTCAATGAATTATGACAAATTTAGTAAGTTATTTGGATTCAGAAAAAATAAATAAAAAATAAGTATTTTATAAGAATCACTTAAAATTTGCCATTCATTTACGATTCTTGCATGTTACACAGGCTTAACTATCCCCATCAAAATTATTAATAACCGGAATAACCGGAAAGCTATCTTGTTTTACACAAGTTTTGTATTTTCTTAACCACCTAAAAGCCTGCAACAGTTTGATAAGCACCAATTTATGCGGTATTCGGCGCTTATTTACGTATTATGCGTTATTGCGGCTTCATACACTTTAATATATAAAATATGTATTTCATAATCAAAAGAATATTAGAATTATACGAGTAAATATATATATAGGATTCGGAAGCAGGTAAAATAAAACGGTGTTACAAAACACAATTTATTAAATTAACAAAAATAACATAAATCACTTAAATAGTTATGAGCTAATACATTAACTTTAGTGACAAGTTAAACAAAAAGAAAATCTAACACAAGTCACGCGGAACACGTACGCATCTTTCAACCGACCGTAGAAAAAGTGAGTTCTCTCGTCTCGTGCAGCGCCTTATATAAACCCGTTTTTAGACGGGTACCCTAAATATATAATATATTTTACATTTCAGTGGAGGTCGTATTTCGATCCCGTGGTAGTGTAAAAATAAATTAATATCGTTATAGACAATTTGTGTCCCCCATAGGCCTACATAAAATAACGATTAACTTCATAAGCTTAAGTTTTCCCACAACGTATCTTTATCTTTTAGGTCATTTTTAATGAACTTAGACGTAAAGTAAACGTTAAAGTACTGTAAACTCAATGACCGCTGACCACTAAAATCAATAAAACATCGCTTTATAAAGTCACACATACGAACAATACAGGTGTGATAAAGCGTAAAATTCCGTCAATTTACGAACACAAACAATAGGGACACGTGAGTTATAGCGGACCCGTTCCTTTACGATTAATTACGCTTGATTGGGACGCGGGAACAATAAGATGTTCATTAAATGTGTCGCGTGTTCCTTTTACTCAGTTTACGGTGGCGGCGAAAATCAGCGCCGGGTCGATGGTACGTAACCCGTAACGAGCGCAAATGGGTATGTGTTACAGGTGTATATTAAAATGTTAGTACGGATCTACATGTCTTTTAAACTTCTATTATTTATTGTGTTAATACTTTGTACACATAATTATTAATGTGGCGAAATGGAGGCCACAAAATTAACTACGGAAATAAGATAGTGTAAGATCTATATATATTATTTAAGGAATTATTGTATTTTTATTTGATTTAGAACCAAACATTTCCGGAATTATTTCCGCTTCTAATACTAAACTGGTTTTGTTATTTAAATTTGTTTGTTATTAAAATATACTAAAATGTAATGTAATACATTTATAAATTCATAATGGTAATTATTAATTTTATCTTAGTGTTTTGTATTTAATATCACACGCGCCACTTCCGGTACTATCGAGACAGTTGTCATCTGTTAATTATTTTTTCGGGTAATAAGGGTAGTTGGAAGGTGGTGCATCAGATTCGTGGTAGTTGTCCCTCAACTCTACACGAGAAAAGTCCAAGATTAAAATTGTGTTTTAGTAAAGTTTAGGAAATAAAATAGTGCAAATAAATATAAATATTTAAAAGTGAGTGTTTTTATTGCCGACGTCTAACAATAGTTTGTTCATTTATCTTACAACTTGTACTGGTAATATTAAATTTAAGATTCCAGTAGTGTAGTTTTAAATATCTAACATATACTTATAACTTTATACTTATTACTAAATAAATAAATTACTATGTCATCATTGCCCTGAAGAAATGACAGGAGAAACGGTACCTACAGTGCAATGCGGCCTCTAATTCGAGTCGGCTAATACTTTGAAGCTTGTTAAGATGTTCGTAGTAAAGATATGATAAAAAATAATATTATATCTGCAAAGACACAAGAAACAGGGTGTAAATAAATCAATTATGAATCATTTTTTAAATTTAAAAATATGAAATAGTTACTATCGTAATTAAAGCTATTTACATAATGCGATACAATCATTAGTGTGTGCCATGCATTTGGAAGCCGTAACCGGCATATTCAATTTTGGCGCCCTTTTAATGTTATGTAATCCAAACAAATGTAACCCAAAATTGACTGAATAAAGAATTATTATTATTATTATTGTTATATGTTATATAAAAAAACTTGTGAGTAGTTATGAAACTATTTTTTCTCCGATCATTTTATTCTTTATGGAGTTTAATAATAATTATATTTTAAGTAATATTTATCATTAACATACGTCAAATCTACGACAAATTAAATGACAGGCTAAAAAAATTAAAACATAAGTGTAAAAAAGTGTATGTAGTACCAAAAAAAAATAATTTCTTTTACAAACATACATAAATATATATACTTGCGTATATAGTGATTTTCTGAAGGCCTTTAGACTTCGCGAAAAACTCAAACGTCTGAAAAGGCCCTTTGAGACTTAAACGACAGACGCATTAAAAAGTCCTTTGTTCTTGCTAATGCGTGATTATCCTAATGGATTTGTTCTACGCCATCCTTAATGGAGATTAAACTTGGAATTAAAAAAGATGTTAAACTTTTTTTTTTTAATTACAATTAAAATTGGTAATGAGTATAATAATTTAAAATATTTTTAAAGTATATGATTCTAGATTTTAATTTTTAAATTCTTTTAAACTATATGATTTTAGACTTATATTATCGTGGAAATTATACATTTTCATATGTATTGGAAATAGGCTAGCTATAAGGGAGAAGTCTGGTGGTGGAACAGCGGTGGTCAGCGAAAAAATTTCTTCACACTTTAAGGTAAGTGGAGGGAGGCTCCAAAATAAATAGATTTAGAATTTTGTCGATAAAAACGAAGAAAATTTCTTTAAAAAGGGTGACCATATGAATATTATTCATTTCTAGCTAATGTTATCCGATTTCTGCTACGGACTTGTTTAAGCTAATATTAAAAAGTATTGAGCCGATACCGAGGAATTTTCATCTCAAGATAGAAGACTATACTGGGAAAAACATAGGCTACTTTTTGTTTTTGAAAATGTGTAGGTATCGCTTTGTTAAACAAAAAATAGCGCGTGGGGCGAACGCGGGCGGAGCTGTGTTGAAACGTCCAAAATAAATGGATCTTAGAAAGAATCAAGCTAAAATTCATTATACTCTCCTAGTACAGATTATTAACCAAGTCGTAGAACCAGTGCAGTTCGATCAGGGAGGAACATACGCCACACCTTTTTTTATAGTATGGAAGTAGCAAAAGAGCTTGCAGTCTATCTGATGGTAATTGGCTACTGCCGCCCATGGTCAACTGTAATCAATCCTAGGTAAAATCAAAGTCTCATCTAAGGTTAACCACAGATGCGTTGCTAGCCCTGTGGTCTAAGATGGAATGCCTCGGAAAAGTATGTCTCCCTTACCATATCCTTCAGACCAGAACACAACAGCGCATTACACTGCTGTTATTAGGCAGAAATTGGTGTGGTTTAAAGAACTTGATATGAAAGACATACTTATAAAAATCGTTACAACTTAGCCATCAGGAGTAACAACGCATTATGGTCTATTTTAAGTAAGCCTAATCTCATCTATGGTTGATTACAGGTATCCATGAGTGGTACGTACGTTCATGAGTGGTCAGAGTGACTGCATGTTGATTTGCTACTTTTATTTTATATAAAAAAATGTTATAGAAATTGTGAAGAAGACGTTTAGATAAAATGTGTGAAGTTTCACCCCACTACTCAAGTAACCGTTAACCTTTGCTCTAAGAAGTGTGCGCTGTGACCGTTATGTTATATAATCCGAACACAATCGAACCATTTGACCCGTAACCTAAATATTCCCATCACAAACGGACAAACCGCCTCAGTTTTCAACATAAATCACACTTCGAACACTGGTTCGATTTCCGAAATTGTCAAAATCCGTTGCCCCGTCCACAATGGCGGACATTTTGTTGCGAAAAACGTAACAATGTACAATTGTTATCAAAGAAAAGGGTAGATTTGGGTAATCTTCTTAATGGCGTGTGTGAAAAGATTATAAATTAAGTTTCTGTAACAAATAAAAGTGACCCCTGGGCATTGTCGGGTGTCAATATGTGTGACCGGGCATTGTGTGTGACCCCAGGCTTACAATTTGCGATCAAAACCGTGATCGGCTGTCCAATGTGCGGATTTAAAACGATTTGATAAGTCCAAATTCAATGTCATTACTGTAATGGAACATTTTTTCCTTAGAAACAGAAAGCTTGGAAACCTTGATTTTATAACGGAATTCGATGCCGGTAAAATATTTGTCCATTCTAAGGTAAAATTTAGTATAGGTAAGATTAATTTTATGCGGAGAATATATTGTATAAAGTACGAGTACGATGGATACCAATGTAATTAAAAATATATAAATGTAATATATGTTTTCGATTTGTTTAGAATGTTTACATGTAAGTTCATCTAAACTTTATATGTTTATAACAAAATAGAGAACTAACCTGTAATTTAGACATTTCTTTTAGATTTTTACAGATATTTTGTTTCTATTTTGTGTTTAATTTTAAGGTATTTGAATTGTATATATTGTACAAAATAGTATTTAATATCAATAAATGTTTTAAATAAATAATGAATGTTTTGTGAAGTCTTATTTTAATTTGTTTGTACGTATAAAACTTTTATAAATGTTACATTTTATCGTTGCTGCTAGCAAAATCAAAAACACGCATATTAAAATAAAAATTTGAATATAATAACTGAGTAAATATTTAAACATGAACTTTATGTGACATAAACTTCATGTTACGTGTTTTATACTTTCTCATTAGAATGTAAAAAAATCTATGGTATGGTAAAAAGTTGGGTATAAAATATCGTAAATGATTTTTAGTGCGGTTCTATTTATTGCAAAAGTGAAACACAATTTTTAAGTTTTTCCTTTAAGGTTTTTTGTAATAGTGTGATCTCATTGAATTATTACTTTTTCTAATTTTATTTACTTTGATTAAATCTTGAATACTTTAATAAACAGCCATATTTTAATAAACAAAAAAAATGTACAAAGCAATTTTCAAAAATTTTATGATAATAAAAATTGACAGAAATAAGACCGATTTGTATGCGTATATCACAAAAGTAGTGAAGAATAATATTTTTTATTTTTAATAGATTATCAAATGATAATATAATATAATTGAATACATCGATTATACGAGCACTACATATGCCGAATAGATAACCTCCATTTTTTAAGTCGGTACAAATATCGAAAGTTGAAAAAAAAAATCCAAATATATATGAAAAGTATAAATAATGTGTACGTAGGCATCATATGTATCTTCTCGTATATACATGCTCCATATTAGATGCACTTCAAAAATTTAGAACGGCTATAAAACGCATTCGACGAACGCATTAAATATCCCCGATTGTATTGTGCTTGACCCCTCGGCAAAAATAATGGCAGGGGGCAAATAAATTAAAAATGGCTCAAAAATACCCCTTGACGTGTATTTATAGTTGCAACGTTCTGAGCTTAGGGCGGAGTGTCCGGTGGACATTGGCCGTTACTGTATGGTATATTTTAAATTGACGTTCAGCTAAGTAATTAAGAAAGTTAGGAGTCTAAAGTTCTAATGTTTCGTATGTCTTTTCTTGAAACAATGCTTTGGATCCTAAGTATTTTTTTTAATTATTTTACTTGTGATACTGATGATATTTTCGTGTTACGATAAAAAAAAACCACATTAATGTACTTATAGGATATATATGTTCATTGAAGTAAATAATTATATTTAAATATCGTATTAAAAATCGTAAAACATAAACGCTTTCTATACTCATAGCCCCACAGTAGGATTTTCTCCTGTGTTGTGGGTGCCATGGACACACAA
>DWTU01000255.1:0-19636 GCA_018251515.1 Cecropterus confusis | reverse complement strand
TACTTTCAAGTAAGCATACAAAATAATCAATCTTCAGCATTTAAAATATCGATATTATCTATATATTTTATTAGGCATAGTTAACTAGCATGCAAACCAACTGATGGTAAGTGGCCACTGACATCTGTAAAGAATCCCATTTAAGGTTCCCTAGCTTAGGTTGGTGTGCATGCGTCAAATGCGTTTGCTGCCAATAAGTACTAAGTTGGGAAGCCTCGGATAAGTGTGTCTTCCTTACCACAAAAATCAGACTAAAACATAGCAGCGCCTAACACAACTGTTATTACCGAGAAACTAGTATGACAGTGGTGCCTCCAGAGTCGAACGACAACGGTTCTACCATCTTTATTTATATAGCTAAAACGTTTTTAAAGTAAAACACGATAGGACGATAGTACATAAATACAATAAAAATGTATATTGTATTAAAACGCGATGCCCGCTACCGTTCCTTCCACAAACCTGTAGTTTGCGTGCGCCACAGATTAAAATTACACGAAAAAACAATTTAAAAGAGACTAAGAGACGGACGTTAAAATTTATCGGCTCCGATATATTGTAAGTCGGCGGTAATTGCTCGTAACAGGATATTATGAATAGTCTAGGCCAAGATATTCAATAAATAAAACACAATTTTTGTTTATTTCTAGATACGAGACAAGTAATAAACTTTGTGTAATTTACAACTTGCGACTAGGACGAAACGTTGAAACTTTATTGTTTTAAAACTGCAGGTGTTGCAGTGACATGTTAAATGATAAAATGCGAATGATGTTAAATGATGAAATGCGATTGATAAATTTATTGAATACAAATTGGTTTATATGCATATCCGTGCATTAAGTTTTGACAATATTGCTGATGATGCTGAATATGCAAAAAAATATATACAATGAGTCAGTTATAATTTCGAGATATATTTTCGTGTTAAAAACTTATTTATTAACAGACAAACAAACATCTCGCTGATTTTTAAAATTAAAAATATTCTCACCACGAAGTACCTACTTGTAATATTATAAATTCTACTGCATATAATCGACTTGTACTATTTTAAAATCAGTGGAATTGGAATAAATGTACGTATGTAAGATGAAGCTGGTAGAATTCTTCGTGGTTGGACTCCGGAAACATTACCACACCTATTTCTGCTTAATTTCTGGTCTGAAGGATGTGGTAAGGAAGACATTCCATCTTAGTCCTCAGGGGTAGCAACGCCTCTGTACGTTGTAACTCAACGTAGGGTTGATAACAGATGTCCATGGGCAGCAATAACTACTTACCATCAGATGGGCTGCATACCCGTTTTTTATATGAGGCTCAGGTTTTACTTTAGGGCAAGAGTAAGGTAGGCGTAATCAACATACGGCGCACATTAATGTTGAAAAATCACGGAAATAAGAAAATGAGAAATGAGAAGAAATAAGAAATGAGAAGCCTCTTGATCCATAGAACCCAGGAATGAAATCGTGTAAATATAAGCATTTTAAGTATATTTTAGTTAGGATCCTGATATTATAATTATACTCTTCGTAAACTCATAAATTCGCGGTAATTTTTTAAAAACACCTTTAAGTAAAATAGGTTTATTCAAATAATATTGTATACGTAACTGTGTACTTGTGTCTTTTACAGTTTCTTCTAAATGCATAGAAATACAAATATATTATTGCTGTGTAAAAAATAAACTTTATTCCGACTACGGAACCCTTATTTTGCGTGGTTCGATAGGCACTTGGCCGGTATGAAATAATATTCGTCTTAGCGAGGCGGCACGTCGGCGACGCGCTCTCCGCAGGCGCTTGTAATTGCCGCCCAATGTTTGTTTTGTTCGACCCTTAACTCTTCACGCTATCTGTTTCCCTTTCGTTCCAACGTGCTTAGTCATATATTCTTCTCTTTCCAGAACATTGCAATGAAGCTACTTAAAGTTTATTTATCACATTTAACTCTTTGAAACTGCCTTTCGATTCGAACGGAACGAGAAATGATTCAGTTTTAATTTTAGACTCTATTATTCAACTTCGAAAGTGTATTGTGATTTAATATTTTCGGTTTGTAAAGACATTTCGGAATGGTATGTGGAGTTGAGAAACGTCGATATTCTCAGATTAATAGTTGGTGGTTGGTTTGTATATCGTGCTTGGTATTATTGATTGTAATTATCATGGCGCCCTAAGTTAAATACCAGGCGATCACGCGATCTTACAGAGCGCCGGATTTATCGACCGCCGGCGAGGAACCGGTCATGCTTGTGCTTTCCTCATGATTTATCGAACGTTGTTTCTGCCAGATCTGATTGTTTTGGGTCATTGCGATTATTTACACTCTTAACATAACAAAGCATTAAATGAAGAATATACGTCATTTTAATACGTCTTTTCCATTCCTTTTAATACTTTTTTATATCGCCGACAATATCTACGCTCACGTCCGATGAGTAATGCCTCAAATTTGCAAAGTGTTACGTTACGTGGTATTAATGTCAGCATTTAAACTAAGATAATATATTTACACTCAGAAAGGCTGTTTAAAAATAAATACGCCGTTTTATAAATAGAAAGAAAAACGTTGTGTATGTAAATAATTAATTAATGTTATTCTCATTACATAAGTAACTAATTAATTTAAGTAAGCATTCATATTAATTAAACATATTAATGAATGTACGTGACCACTGGAGTGTCCTATTTTTAGCTAACGGCGAAACAAATAGTTTCATTAAAACTCGATTTTATCTGAATGCTTATAGGTGTACGTTACTCTTATACTGTTATAGGTCTTTTCCATTATAAAAAATAAACATAGCAAAATCCTGAAGTCGTGTGCAATTTATTCACTTTTGGATAAGTTTTAGAAGATGATATTACATATTTTAACAAGCTTTTATTAGCTTCGGTCGTCTCTATGTATCTATGTATGTTTTGTAACGGAATCTTTGAATGCAATTTTTACCCGCTTAGAAACATCGGATTCTGTTGAAACAGGACCGATGACAATACAATACTCTATACGTATCTTTATATATCACACCCCTATAAGGGTTAAATAGGGGATTAAAGTGCCCCAATTTTAATGCAAGCTCAATGATATTTAGTATTTAGCATGACGGTTTGATATAATGGAATATTTTTTACACCATTTCTGAAAAATCTACCCCTAAGAAAGCGAATTAGGGGATAATTTTTTTTAGAAGACGGCCGATTTTGACGCAAGTTTAATGTAACTTAGTATTTGGGCTTGTGACCTGGGAATCTGTTTTCACATGTGATGCGCTAAAAGTCATTATTCCTGCTATTAAATTATCATCGATAAGACTAAGAAAGAAAAAAATATATTGTTTACAAAAAGAAACACGCTTTTGTAAGGAGCTGAACTAAAAAATCGAAAATAATTTTCAATAACTTAGTAAGAAAATTCAAAAAAATGTTTTTTACGGTAAAAAGATGTTTTTCTTATCGCTCTTTTTTAACTTATAGAAAGTTATTTTAGATTTATTGTTCAGCTAGTTACAAAAGCGCGTTTTTTAAGTTTTTTAAACTGTTATTTATTATGGTGTGTAAAAGGCAGTGGTATTTTTAAATGGCTGTTACATAATCTTGAACTGGTATATATATTAGCAAGTCCAACACGAAAATAAAAACGGTATACAAAATATTTAAGTTATTAATATTTATGAATATATCAGTCGGTGTCATCTATGGGCTCTACGTAGAGTCGCTAGAGACAATACGCAGTAAATCTGCGTCGTGGCGCGCGCTCGCTAAAACTGTGACAGGTGGACCGGGAACCGAATACGGGACTTTTTGTCTTTCAAATACCGAATCGAGAAAATCTCCGAAAGATACTCTGGAAAGACGAACAGACTTGAAACAAAATTAATTAATGCAAAGACATGTTTGATCAAACTTTTATTATACGTATCTATGATTTTATAATTTTTGCTTTATCGCCTTGTTATATAACACTTTATTTATTTGCAATTCATTTCGTCATTCAATTAAGCATCTTAATAAAAAATACTTTTGAATATAAAATATATATTGAGCTAAAATTCTTGATTAATAAAACAGAAGTCGGTGGCAAACGAACATGCAGTCCTCGTGAAAGTAAGTGGCCACTACCATCTATGGACATTCTAATTGTCACAGCCGTAGACAATGTTAGTCTTACCTAAGGTTGTCCCTTATGCTACCCATTATCTTTGATCTAAGCCAAACAGCCAAGGTTGAAAAGCTTCAAGTAACTATGTCTTCCCATAAATTTAAAAGCAGAACACAGTAGCGCTAAACATTGCTATCATTACTCAGAAATAGATGAAGTAGTCGACCACAAAGGGTTTTACCACATTTCAATTTCCTCACAAATGCATATGTATAACAAAATTGCACGTGTTTGCGTAAGGAATGTCCAATAAACGGAAGCGTTCCGATTAGGTCTTCAGAATGCAAGCATTTTAAATGTAGGCCTCTTGTCCATGTTTAGTAATTGGCGTATTGCATGTTTACCAAAACTATCAGAGAAAAAATATATGATTAAGCAGGTGATAAAAAGTTGTTCAGCCTAAATAATTTTAGTTCCAATTTAAGCGGAATCATGCATGCATAAACAATTTCACAATAAATACGCAAATACTCGCAATTCAAACCTATTCGTGCATATAGGAGTACAACGTTTACACGGCACTCAGATTAATAAAATTCAATGTTATCAATTATCGGTTTTACTTCATTATGTTCTCTGTAGGAGAAAAGAAGACATAGTAGCCAACGTATTGAACGGACTAATGTTCATGATCTTGGAAATTACTGAACGAATTTTGATGAAATTTATATTGTACGGAATTTTACAAAGAGTAAGATGTTAGCTACTTTTACGCCAAAAACACTTAGAAATAAGGAAGCATCATACAGGTACATTGTGATTTAGAATGTTTTTTCAGTAAGTTACTTTCAAGTAAGTTTTTATAATTAAAAAGTTTAAAATATGATCATAACAGTTTTTCATTTCCTTATTTTACTTTGTGGAAATTCGCGCGATAAGATAGTAAAATAGTTTATTGTCCAGTAGTTTATTGAACTTTTGAGTTTTAATATTTGTTTCTATGCATACAATCATATATAAATTTAAAAGCACTCATCATTCAAATATTAAACTTTGTTACATGTATACGTTCAGAAACTATGGCGAGTGAATCTATTCCATATTGATTCGGTTTTTGTCGGTCGGCATGTCTGTCTGTTCGAACGACACGAACAGCGTGAGGTTTTGCGCTCGCTCGGAATTCGCCATCGGAAAAAACTCGCGGCTCGCATTCCTAACGTTCGTAAATTCGTAAGAGTTCCAGCAGACATACTACTTTTAGCTTCGACTATTTAGCTGCTTCTCAAAAACTAGGTCCAACGATCAAACGGTACACCCGTCGTATGTTGACCGCCGGGCGCAGCTAGTTATGGCGATGCGGCAACTGCACCCAAAAACGCGATGGAGAATTAATACAGTCCCTAAAACGCGTATTCAGTATCGCGACCGAACGCAGCAAGTCGCTAAAACGTGGGCCAGGTACGATGCAGTCGCCAAAACGCGAATCGCCAATATTAAAAGTAGCATGTCTGGTAAGGCCGAAAATTAAGCGCCTTGGCGGCAGTAAAAAAAGCAAATTTCGTTACCATTGGTTATTTTCATTCTACGTCTTGATAAAATAATTAACATTAAATTGCTTTTACAACAAACAAATGGATACTATACAATAAGATTTATTTAATATAAATGGTCTTTTATGACCTGGGTGATTTTATGTACCAAAATAACTATTTACCAACGAATCTATTACAGACTTGACGAAGTAAAACAGTCTTTCTGCAACGATAGTAAGGCCGCGAAATTGTTTGTAATTAAATAAACTACATATTAGAAATAAAAAACGAGACTGTTTACCGATTGATTAACTTATTGACTATTCATGAGCAGTCGACTTTTTGTTTATCTTAAATAATGTATTTAATTTGTAATGGTCTACTTTTGATTACAATAAAAAGAGCCTTTACCTTAGGCTGTAGGGCGTGTCAAAGAAATGGATATACATAAATACATACACACATACGTTCGCAAACCTTCACCCTCATTCTGACACAGTCGGGTAATTAAAAAAAATCGCCCTTACAACTTGTTCCGAATGAACGCATCGAATCACGATGTGCGCCGCGTCGCGCTCGATTCGCGCGCAATCATACGAACATGTGTACGTCATGTTTTAAACATGCGCGCGGCGGAAAAACGTCAACACAACATGTCACATGTCGGTGCATCGCGTCGCAAGGTTACCCCGAGGTCGCACTTGATGGAGATTTGCAACGAGATTCCATACGCTTTCCATTCAAATGCTTGAAGATAAGATGTGCACCTATTAAGCCTATTTTATAGTAGTGGTCACATATCATGCTATAGCGCAAGTCTGCGCACTAAATCAATAAATGTTATGTTATGTTATTAGTTTATTATTTTTTTATAATAGTTTATCTCATAGAATTTAGTCGACTCATGTCTATTAAGATCTAAACTTTATTAGATATTCATATTTAAAATAATTTACACGAACTTAATTACAGCAGCTTTTATACGTCAAATCATTTGATCATCACAGTTATTACTGCAAACTAAGATGTAACATCAGGTAAAGTCACCACGCCCTCAGTAAAATACTAAAAGATATATTACGGCAAAAAAAATCGTGCTATCGTACTAATGATGGACATTGTTCCCTAATACAATGTATATCAAAGGTTAATTGCAAAACTCTGTGATCAACGACGTTGATCTCTCAGATAAGAAATATATTTTTGCACATATTGTGTTGTTGTTTTTAGATCATGATGATACCTAAATAAAACTAAAAAAACGCAACACAAGGTGTGTTGCCTTCATGGATTAATATAGGTTAGGCATAAGACTGAAGGCATACAACGATCGAAAATTCCTTTTCATCGCAGAACAGATTGTCATAATATATTACGCTGAGTATTTTAATCGCCACCATAATTCAATTAATAAAAACAACGCAGTGGCTTTATTTCGAGATTAAAACGAGGAATCTCCCGCATCTCGGAATTTTCGAATGGCCAATGAAATTTTACTGCCGCGCCAGCCACATAACTCTGGAACTAAAATCACAGTTGGATCGAAAAAAACATATAGAAATTAAAGAAAAAAAACACTTAAGCTGTTTACACACTACGCAACGCCAGGTGAATTAATATTCTGAAATCCTGTTTGTAGCGATGTTTATTAATTATGGAAATGTTTAACCTATAAACTAAAACATCTCTTATGAACCAAAAAGCTACTTGTAATAAATAGTTTTTTATCATCAAATTTAATTCAAACTTGATAACAATGTAATCCCGACTATTATGATTGTTATAATAATATGCTCAAATGTTATAATGACTATTCTTAACAGTTTTATTATAGTAGTTTCATTTTGAAGCATTGAAATATGCCTGAAATTCAATTTCAGGCATATTTCAATTCTATATTAACATAATAATTGTTCAAAAACTATCATAATCGAGAGGCGATAAATGAACGGCTTGTTAAGTAAAAACTGACGGTCGAAACGCTAGTACGTGACCCTCCTTAACAGGCCGATGTGATCAGCCAACACTGTCAGATTACCTGAAGATGCGTAGGCCGCCTTATCTCCGAGGCTCATCGGAGAATTTCCCGAGCGTCGACGGCACGGAATTAAAACATTGCATTTTTACTTACGGAGCATTTAGCGATGGTATCTCGCGCTCGCCGCCACGATTTATTTTATATGTTACGAGTTTGTTTATCCTGAAGGTGGTGGGCCTCGTTGTGAGCGGTACGAGGCGAGCAGCGATAGGGACTGATAGGTTGTGTAAGCGTACCCCGTCAAATGTTGGCTTGTACGCTCTAAAAATATTAGTGACGTACTTTTTTCTCACTAGATGAAGTGTTTTATATCTAAGTCTAAGTCACGTTTGTAAAAGTCAAAATTTCGCTAATTTAAATTACGTTTTCATATCACATTTACACCTATTAATGATATATTTTAGGTAAGTACAAATAAAGGTAAATTCGATATTTATAGTTTTAACGTCACATCTGCTCTATGTAGATCCAGTAGGCCTACGACTGTAGTTTTGTGATATGTATGCACAACTGTTCAGCATCTACATACCTTGATAAATAATTTATCGAGCTTTTGAATATTTTCTGCGAGTATTATTATACTGTGAACTCCTTAAATACCGTCATCAAATTATACATAAACAATAAGTAAATAAATGTAAGCAGTAGTCCTCCAAGCTTCATTATGATACTTCATGAAAGAAAAGTATCAAGACTCGTCTCTTTAATCCAATTCTACGACGACCCGCGTAGCGGAGCGGTCACCATACCGGTCTGACACGCAGTGGGTCCCGGGTTCGTTCCCCGGCCAGTCAGACATCTGAATGTTGAGTTTAGATTTCTGTTCTGGGTCTGGGTGTTTATGTCTTTGTGTATCCATGGCATCCAAGACACAGGAGAAAATCTTACTGTGGGGCTATGAGCATAGAATTTTTTTGTGTTTTTTTTTTTTATTATTATTCTAATCGAACTCGTTGCATACATATACGGCTACAGTTGGCGATAGTGACAAAACAGCTTTTTGCGTCTAACACGATTGGCGCGGCATATCATCACGCTCGCCGTAAGCGTTTGTTGCAAAAACAAGTCGCACCGAGCCTACATAATAGCTTCATCCGCGAATGTCTTGCGTCTGCGCTGGATGAGTGTCCGTTAGGGACCGACTTAGACGTGAGATGTTGGCAATTGGTAAAAATATATTGGCAATGTAAAGTATGTAATAGGATTGTATATTATTTCAAACAGGTTTACTTTAAGGTAATTAATATTTGATTTGGTTATTAGTTATTTAGTTATATATTTATACCTCTTTGTATTATTGAATAGTAGGGTTTTTTCATTGTAGCGATGAATTTAAAAAGCTTAAATCAGGGATTCTTACACGACTGCGAATTCATACCTCAGATGTAGATACCTCTACGGTGACATAACCGAATGACTTTAGAAACCTAAGATACGGTTTCTAAAGTTCTTTTCCTATTGATACAAAATTTCGTACAATTTAAAAACCTTGGAGTTTTCTGGTTATCGGTTCCCTAGGGATCCCCCTTTGGAAATCCCTAATTGAAACCATACCACCTGTTTATAAAATAGTTGATACGTTTCTTATAAAACATAAACGCTTTCTACACTCATAGCCCCACAGTAGAATTTTCTCCTGTGTCGTGAGTGCGATGGACACACAAAAACGAATACACAAACACCCAAAGAAATCCCCAGAAATCTAAACTCATCGTTCGTATCTCTGTCTGGCCGGGGATCGAACCCGGGACCCACTGCGTGTTAGACCGGTATGGTGACCGCTCCACCACGTGGGTCGTCAAATACGATTCTTATATTTATTTACTTTTTGTATAATTCCATATATATAATACACCTAATTGAAAGTCGCAAAGTTATATTCCGTTAAAGGATGTTGTCATCTGAATTCCGGTTTTGCCTTCAGACACACACGGGATAAACGAGGTACTTAGTGTATACGTTTTCCTTACATCTAATTTAAAAGCAAATAATTTACACTTATATATTTTAATTTGTTTACTGTGACAGACAGCCCTATACGGAGCTTCACGAAGCACCCATTAAAATACCTCCGCAACGAAACAAGAGCGAAGTCTAAATGCCTCCGTTCCGACGGCTTTGTCACAGCCGAAATAGTCGAATTAAATGCGAAATTCGAATAAAAACCACTCCGATAGTCCCTTGAATGGAAGATAAGTCTATAGTCCTGCCACTCACAATAACGTGGTCGGTCTCAAAGATCTCAACGTCAAATTGTTACTAACGAATCACGATTCACGAGTCACGCAAATATAAAGCGGCATTACGTACATCAGTTGAAACAACGTCATTGGGAGTTATTGCATTTAAAATCCATTTCTGGGTGCACGGCAGTGCCCCCGTCAAGTTGAGAAAAAGCAAAAAAAAGGAATGTAGTGCCATCGTTTTCTCGTAGCCATTCAGAACATTTTTGACATTCTTAATTTGTGTTAGATTGCCAAACCTTTCTATTTCTTGAATAAATAAAGATGTGAAATATTGACCAAATATTATTATATTAAATTTAATTATCCGAGTTGGCACAATTTTTGTGGTAGAAAAACTGCGTTACGGGACTTGCATTTTCGTACATTTTGTTTTGTGATAAGATAATGGAATAATGTATTACACATAAAACTGTAAACATGGAAATTGGCAACTACACGGTATTGTTAGTTTAATAAAGAGTGCCAAATATTTAAAGCACAAAAAAATAAAGGCTCACGAATTACGACCTAAAAAGTGTCGTAATCCATAATCGATTATTCTAAGCATCCAAATATTTATGTTATTTGTTTCAGTTTTACCAACTTTTTCTTTAAACTTCGATTAAAAATAATGTAAACCAAATTACATTAGCAGCCATCTGTAACTGAGAATAAAATTATTTCTTGTTTGCGTATTAATTATTCATTTCAATCCACGAGAAAGCCGACTTCTTAAATGTTTCCTGTTACTAAATCATAAAAATATGCATACACATTAAGTACTTAGAGCAACATGATGTGATTATCATAAAAACGTCGAACCTTTCCGAAACTGCTGCCCACCTCCGAACTGTCATCAATCCACGCTGTTTCGATTGATTTCGTATTTCAATCACGCCGATATATTATTCGGTTGCGCATCGATTTATTTATCGTGACTATAAATCATCCCGTAGATCATTACCGATAATAATTTATAGTAGGCAGTGCGTGCGCGGGCGCATCGTGCGCGCATAAATCAAAGTGTTGGTAAAAGTAGATGCGCGCTCATGTGGAGGTTGGTATTTACTATATCTACGACAGAGGTGTGACGGCTTTTTTACCTTGGTGAAGAAATCGGAAAGTTCAACCTCTGGTCGTTAAGTAACTGTAGTGTCGGTTAAATTAGATTCCCACTTTACTTTACTAGTTCCTTTGAAATGTTCCATAATTAGACTAGTGACATTGTAGATAAATAATTCCATGAAATGATGTGAACAGAAATACTGAATATTATTAACAAATAGTTCAAACTAATTGTGTATAACTATATAACTATGCGTAAATAACTATGCGTAATTGATATAACTTTACGTAATCTATACACAATTGGTTTGAACTATTTGTTTATAGTGTTCAGTATTTCTGTTCACATCATATCATGGAATTTATTTTAATTATTAAAAAAATATATATTATTTTCACTTTTGTTAAAAAGGAACTTAAATAACGACATCTTGTATAAGTATTCGATAATTCAGCGTAATTCATCAGTTGATATCAAATACCAAGTTTATATCAAGTATTTTTGTAAATAATTCATGCATAAATTTTATCGCCGATTTTTTCTTGCAGTATATTAAAATTGAGAAACCTAGAGCTTTCACAGTTCATGGCTCTACACTCGATTTTTTTTTAGATTTTCTCTTTACCGAGCTACGGTAACAAACAAAAACATATTCCTAAGGTCGAAAGAGACCGCCAACCTTCCAACACTCGTTTACCATGCCACCATCGTGACCATCATGGCACTCGGGTAATATAAGAGTAGCTCGTCGGCGTGTTTGTCGGCGTCACAAAGAGCGGCGTACGATTGGCTCGCGAACCTCGCGGTTTATTGATTGATAAATCAACAGTAGGCAGCGCCGACACCGACAGCGCCGTGATTGTAAACTGAATAATCGATACGCACTTGGTAAAATCGGAAGATTTGGCTGGGAGAATAGAATGAACATTTTTTTTAAATATAAAAGTGGCAAACGGACATGCAGTCCGCCTGGGGAGTTGCCACTGCCGTCTGGGGGCTTCTGTAATGAACTGTATAATTGAAGTAGTAAACGAGCATGAATAAACATACACAATAAGTGGTTACTGCTGCCCATGGATTTCTGTAAGTAAATTCATGCAGAACAGGGGTTCTATCTAAAGTCCAATTTGTATGAGTTGCTACTTCGGAGGACTAAGATGTTCGCCTCACATGAAAGTAAGCGGCAACCAAATCCTGCCACTGAAACGCAAGACCACTTTGTTGGCTGGAGGTAGAAATAGTCTGAACTGGTCTGAAAAACGAACCTGCAGTCTACCTAATGGTAAGTTGCCACTGCCGCCTTCGTGACGTCATCCAAAGTACGTTAGTTGAGACCTAGTTGTAACGTATGTTTGTACGTTTCTTCCTTACACACCCTTAAAACCAGAACGCAGCAGCGCTTAATACTGCAGTTATTACCATGGAAATGCTGCCTAAAAAGTCGAATCGCTTACAAAACGAAACATATAAAATAAGACGTACAAACACAAATCAGACATCAAAACATTAGGGTAGCTTTAATGAAATCGGAATTGGATTAGTCGGGGGGCTAATGAGCCGGACCGGGTCGTGTGGGGCTCAGCCCGTTGTCTTGGCACGAGGATGTGTTGGGGCGGTAACTACATTACTCGAAGTGCACTTCTAAAGTGATTACACGATGCCCCCTCGAACGACGATGATTTGTGACCCAGGGGACTGTGTCTTCATGACCTTCGATCATATGTAATTTCGAGAAAATTTAGGTTGTTTTAATTTTTTCGTACATTTTTCTGATATCAATTCAATGCTTCAGATCTACTTTGTTATTTTTTATATTTTGTTTGTTATCAATTCAATGGTCAATAAATGCTGTCTTGTGTTTTTTATGGTTTGATACTAATTTCCTATTATCGTATGCATGAGGCATGTATCTTAGGCATGTAGTTAGAAATTAAAAAGACTAGATTGACTTTTTCATTTCCTAGATAAAACAAAGGGGCATTCACTCGCCCTGTTATTAACGAGTTTCTGTAATGCAATTCATGAATATTAATCGGCATAAAACAATAGGAATTAAATAATTTTCGTAATTGGTAAATATGAACTAACCTTGTTTTTATAGTATGGAAGTAGCAAACTAGCATGCAGCCCACCTGATGGTAAGTGGGTACTGCCGCCTATGGACATCTGTAATCAACCCTAGGTAAGATCAAAGTCTTACCTAAGGTTAGCCCGAATGCGTTGCTACCTAACTTGGACTAAGATGGAATGCATCGAAAAAGTATGTCTCCCTGACCACACCCTTCTGACCGGAATACAACAGCGCATTACACTGCTGTTATTAGGCAAAAATAGGTGTGGCGATGGTGCTTCCGGAGTCGACCCACAAAGAGTTCTACCACCTTAAAATACTTTAAAATTGCTTAGTGTACACAACAAAAAAATACTTATATTAGTAAATTAGTGCCCACAAACTTTATGACTAGTGAAATCATGAGATAATAAAATAAAAAAATAAAAAATGATTTATGCCTTTATTTTATAGCAGCAGTGTTCAGTGTTATTATGTTCTGGTTTAAAAAATGCGGTAAGACTGATCCACACGAAGCGTTCCAACTTAGTTTTCAGATGTGTCTAACAACGCACGTTTAATGCGCCTCGGCTTGGACTACAAACCTATTTGGAGCTAACTACTGATCTCTGTGAACGGTTCGGACTGACATTTCATGTTCGTATGCTGTTTATACAAATCGATACTAAAGTAGTTGGAAATTTTTGACAGATCACTCTATCTTCTTTCTATACTCCCTATACACGGAGTGTGTTCCAAATTAGATTGCAGTCGGAATTATTTCCGGCTCAGTGCGCCCTCCCTGCAAGGACATTAGTTTTCATTTGAGGCCCTCGGCATGCGCTTATCAAATTATGCGCGGCTGGTACCACTTTATGGTCCATGATCTGATTGGATTTGACATTATTAGGTTTGGAGGCATGTTCAAAGTTTTCTTCTCATTAAGATTGGTTGCTTTCAAAATTAAACTGACACAAATAATTTCGTGAAAGTTTAAAATAATGAATTGCGCGCATAGCGTAGTTCCGTATTTGATCCTCGGCCAGATAAACATCAAAGGGTGTATTTATAATTATATTCGATGTCTGGCTTTTTTGTTTTCACGTCTATGTTTGTATTCCCAATAACTAATCGTATCGTAGTTTGGATTTAACATTTTATAAAAGTTACCTTAGAAGTGCCTTCACCTACTATCGCTCGTAGGAGGTGAATTTTTAAATTATTTTTCTCAGTGGTTATCTAATTACAAAGCATTCATGTTCAAATTTAAAATTTTTGTAAATTAATAAATTTAAGCTGAACATAGTTTGTTGTTACTTTTATTAAGTTGATGATAATATTTATTTACGATTTCACGATTATATCTGTGTCAAAATTAAATGATAATCCGACGTTCACACGAGTCGCCGATGCGTTCGACTATCGCCAGACACGTGCCTCCGTCGGTCCCGCGCATTTGCGGTACACTTGACTCTGAAACCGTGAAATGAGATTGTAGTCGCATTACGATCGCATGTATCATGGTCTTTTTCATTATTAAAAAAAAAACGCTTTCTACACTCATAGCCCCACACTAGGATTTTCTCGTGTTACGTGGGTGTCATGGGCACATTAAGACGAATACACAAACAGGTGCAGGACAGAATCTAAACTCATCATTCCGATGTCTGTCTTGCTGGGGATCTAACCTGGAACCCACTGCGTGTCAGACCGATATAGTGACCGGTCTGCCACGCGGATCTTCTTATGCAAAATGCTTTTCCAGATATTTTTGTTTTATATTACAAACCTAGTAAAGAAGTAACTATTTTATATTATAATATATATTTCTTCAATGAATATTTGAATTGTTCTAACCGCTCAGGTAGGAAACATTCGCTTGACAAACAAATTTTAGCAATTTGCTACAATTTGCAGCGAATCTTCATGACATTATAAGATTACTACATAAGTATATTCGTTTTTAAAGCTTATCGCTGACGCTTGCAGCGCAAAGCGATTAGCGCTTAAAGTGAGTAGTAAAACAACTATTTTTAGATGGATTGCGATGACCCCGCCGCCATCGTTCATCGTCAACCCATTATTGTCCCACTGCTGGGCACACGTCTTCTTTCAGAGTGAGAGAGTTTTAGGCCATAGTCCACATCGCTGGCCAAGTGCGAATAGGTAGACTTCACACACTTTTGAGAACTCTTTTTTTTAGAGACCTCTCAGATGTGCAGGTTTCCTCACGATCCATCACCGTAAAGCAGTGATTATTAATTTCTAATACGCCCATAATTTTAGAAAAATCAGTGGTCCGTGCCAAGGATTCGCACCTCGGGCCCTCGATTGAGAGGGCGAGTTTCAACCATTAGGCTATCACCGCCACAATAGTTGTTACTGGCAAAACCAGTGACGCAGAGAAACTTACATGTAGTAGTCGTTGCAACTATAACATCTATAATAATCTAACCCCAGATGCAGTTTGCACGTGTACTTAGTATTCATATTGGATAACTACCTGATTATTGCTGTAGCAATAGACGTTAGGTTAGGTTAGCTATATGTAGGTACCTGCTTTGGCATCTGTTTCTAAATTACAAGATATCTCGTCAGTTATTTGATCGTTGTCAAGACTTTAATAAAATAGTTTCTTAACAAACTTTTTTGCAATAATGTTGCTGTTCTATTACCACTAAAAAATTTACTTTTAAATACTTTTTAAAGCTAATCACCTCAATTCGATTGCAATAAATTCGCGAATATCACGTAAAGTCTTCTCTAACTCACCTCAAAATGTGAGGTATAAAACGGAGCGCCGCTAAGCTCCCGAATCCGGCGGATTAGCCGAGATCACATGATTTACCACCGCCAGCTGTCAACGCCTTAAATGCTGTGAAAAAATCATCGAAACTAAATCACTGCCAACGACGCCAGCTGCCTCTTAAAAGATTAAACAGCGAACTAGCTTCATCACGCAACACCGCGCATCTCCGCGTAGTCGTCATTTTAACCTGCAGCTATTTAGCTGGGATGTTACTGGGATCTTTTTTTTTCATTAAAGTAACAAACTGAAATTTTGAATAGGAGGTAGACTCTAGTTCAACCGGGAAGGTATCACCGTCACACCTATATCTAGCGGGAAGTTCTTACTTTCGTTGGTGATTGCCGGCTCACTTTTATATGAGGCGACCATCTCAGTCCCCGGTAGTAGCAACTCATCCGTGATCGACTTCAGATAGAATATTTATTCTGTATGAAAATGCTTACAGGTGTCCATGGGCGGCAGTAATCATTTGCTGTACTCCATGCTCGTTTGGCAGTTTTGGCACTTCACTAGATAAAAAAATAAGCATGCAGTCCATCTGATGGTGAGTGATCACTGCCACCCATGGACATCTATGGAAACCCCGGATAAGATTAAAAAGTCTAGAATTACCAAAGGCCAACCACAAATGCATTACCTCCCCTAAGAACTAAGTTGGAAAAGTATGTTCCTTACCACAACAATATGTTTAACAAACCCTATGTTCGCCTGTACCTACAGGCGAACATAGGGTACATATAGCATACCTACCTACCTGCTTATATGCTCGTAGACTCGTGATAGTAAGTATGGACAGACTGACAGAAAGAAAATATTAAAACTAATGATGATGCTGATATCGTGGTAACTTGAACAAGTAAGTAACTCACGAATCTTTACAGGCGGTTAATATTTTATCAAATACAGACGGGCATTTCAATTTTTCTTATAGTTGTACTCATTTAGGTGTAGACTATTAAAATCTCAAAAACACCTCTAAACACCAATTGCCCAGTTCATACCCACGCTACGAATGCCCGGAATGTCTACATGGCTTAAAAACAATGTACTGTGTGTATACGAGTAGTTCTTTTAGAACAATTAGCTATCTACTGCTACTGCCTACAATTACGTCTGAATGCTTCGAGTTGAATTTCTTTGTCGATCGTTAACTGGGTCGCTTTAATTCCGGACTTACGGTAATTTAGCGCAAAGCAACTTCGATTTCAGGTTCACTTCACTTAAATATATTTCTAGTGGGTTTTTTAACATGATTTTAAGAGACATGACATTTAACTAATCTAGATTTAACATTTTATGATATTCTATGACATTTTATGACATTTAACTAATCTGGATATGATGATATTGTGTTAATCTGTTATCGTAAAAATGAGACAAGTTATATAGAAAATACTTAGGACTTTAAATGAGCTAATATGGTAATAACGTATGGTTTATTTTTAATCATGTCTGTCTCAATATATTTTTTTTCATTCATAACTGTTTATGTATGTAAATATTCCTGTAAATACTGGCTATATTAATTACACAAAACTATAAACATGTGCTTGCTAGCAAAACTATTAACTATATGGCATACGCTTTATAGGAAGCGAAATAGGTAGTTTTTGTTTCTTTATATATATTTTTTATAGACTGGGCCCCCGTCTTGTTTAGTAGGTACATTGGATTTGCACTTATTTGCAGTAAACAAAACTGCATCGAAAGTCACGTTCCGCCATTACCTACGTACCGCCGTTCCGCACCGCCATACCGTACCGCCATTCCGCACCGCCATTCCGCTCCGCCGTTCCGTTCAGACAATTCCACTCACTACAGCGCGAAGTAAGCCGGCTAATTGTTGTTATATAGGTGTGAAAGGGACGCACGGTAATTACTCGGGCACGCACCGATTGGGCGTGGCCGGAACGCCCTGCCGGTGTAGTGATGTCGCGAGGAATTTGTCGATGGATCAACCGTCCGGCGTCGTAACTTGTTGGATTTATCGAGCGGCACGTCGATCGCAGATAAGGACGTACACACACGATACGTACTCGATGGGAGCGTGTTGCGTTACGGTCGTGTCAGTATGATTATCGTACCACAATTTGTAGGAGTTACTGTGTTTCTACTGGCCCTAAGTGTGCCTTCAAAGGAGTTGCGATTGTTAGGAAAAAAGCCATTTTTATATAAACAAGCCGTGCCCCGCAGTTTCACTCGCGCTTATAATGAAGCACAATTTTAAATTATAGTCATTTTCTACAAAGAAGGATTATTTCAATGAAATGAGGATTAAATGTTACCTTATGGCTAAAATATATTTCACCCATCCCCCAAATTATAATTCATAAGGATTAGTTTGATGCAATATCAATAACATAAACAGATAAAAATTCTGAATATTGTAGTTTTTTTATTAGTAATTCTCCATTTGGCGAACTACTATTTTTTTTGGCAAATAGTTACAGATTTAAAATTTACAGACACGAGGCACGTATTATTACTATTACTATGCTAAAAACCTTGTAATTCAAGTTATTATAGTTTTTTTTTTATATGTTTTAATAATTTTGGACTCAATTTTATTGAAATATCATGTCATTATTGGACGATTCGTTACCTCTCCTAACTCTTTTTAAGCCTTACAAAAAAGTTTTTTTTAAACACCATACCTTATAATTTTCTGTCAAGGTTTGGAAAGTCTACAATCTTACCCTATACACATAGCATTAGGGACTTTTCTGATCAACGTTACAAGTTTAATTACATCGTGTGCCATCCCTAAGGGCGCGTCCAACTCAAAGCATAAAATCACAGCGGGGCGCATCGCTAGCAGAAAATTGCTAATCTTTTATAGAATATGCTTTTAATTACAGGGCATACTTGAATTTATTTATGTTGTAACGCGAAATTTATTGGTGACTCAGTTGCTCTCCGTAATAGACTCGCATAACTTTTAATATTCCAATGGGGTTCGCTCATTAACGGCGCTTTTTTAAGGTCAAAACATTAATGCCATTAAGCCTTTAAGGGCTCACCTCGAAATTGATATTTATTCGCACCCATTTAAGGTTAATCGAGTAATTTTCATAGTTTACACTCTCAAGTGACAGACGTAATTGAATTAATTAAATGTTCGATAATAATTGTAAGAGTATTATCGACTCGATGGTCACGATACGGCAACGAACAATATAATTCTTGTAACACTTAACAAGCTAGTTTTGTTTGCTGCGACATAATGGATGTATACAATAAAATGTAAACACACTACACCTTAATTTTACTGGAATTGACTAAGTTATTCCTTCAACTTTTATGGTTACTAATAATTGGAAACAGAGCCATCTGGCGGATGGGTGGGGAAAATTGTATTATAATTACTATTTATATTAGAAGTTGCAAATAGAATCGCGGTCCACCTGCACGGCGCACAAGGAATGATAATTTAAATGGTCCAGTGCTTCCAGATCGTGGTTATAAAATTAAAGTACTTTTGTACAAAATTACAGTAGATAACATTTTAAACAATACTGAACTGAATGTTTGGTCGACGAAAAAAAAATATCTACTTTCTCTAGGTTTGTGCAATTTACCGACCAAAAAAAAAGTTCATTTTTCGATCATAACCGAAATAAAATTATGAAAAAAAAGTTGAAAATACAGTAGATCTACTGCAGTTAAGTCATCTGGAAGCACTGAATGAGGCGTTCTATCTTAGTCAACAACACATTTGTGCTTTTCGGTTTTTACTAGTTACATTTATGTTCTAATGAAGACGTAGGTAGGTACTTAATATTGATTGACTGAAGATTGAATGGACGAGGCAT
>DWTU01000254.1:0-19663 GCA_018251515.1 Cecropterus confusis | reverse complement strand
CTGTTCTTGGTCTGGGTGATTGTGGATTTGTCTTTGTGTGTCCATGGCACCAACAACATAGGAGAATATCCTAGTGTGGGACTTTGAGTGTAGAAAGCGTTATTTATTATTTTTTTAATAGATAATTAATGTGATCCATAAATGTTTACGTTTATATGTTTGTTCTGTGAGTTATCTCACAATTTAGACCTCCATTGATATCCATTACCGATTTTTATAAATTACATTTAAAACTGTCCTTAAATAAATCGCCAATTAAATTGGAAAGGACGCTTTTCAATCTGACTAATACTATAATGATATAGAGTGCTGTGTTTAAACAATGGAGGAGCTGAATGCAACACATCTGTGATCAACTTCAGATTCTTCAAAGAATGCTTCAGAGAACTCCTTTTCTATTTAAAGTTACTAATAGATTTCCATGAGCGGCAGTGACCACTTACCATCAGTTGGACTGCATGATCATTTGCTGCTTCAATCTAATAAAAAAATAAATCTATATAAATTTATTAAGCTATACAGTAACCTAGTAAATCATTTCTTTTTTCAATTACAGAAAAAATACGCGAGAGAGCCTTCAATTTGATTGGGAGGGCGTACAGCTCTGTATCAATAGAAACTGTGGTGAACATGACCGGTCTGAGCAAGGAGGCTGTGCTACAAATATGCAGGGATCGCAAGTGGGAGCTTAATGAAGATGGTGTGACCATTAACCCCACTCCACCTGTTCAGCCCGCACCATTGCATACATCCAGTGAAGATCAGCTGTTCAAACTCACTGAATTTGTGTCATTCTTGGAAAATTAGGAAAATTTACTGTAAGTTTTATTTAAGATTAATTAAATATGTATGGCAACATATAAGCGTAAATTTGTTTTGTATGTTTCAAATATCCATATAAACTCATAACTTAACACAAACAAATTTTTTTATTCAATCAAACTTAATAACAGTTCTCGGTGGAAACTATCTTTATATATGTAGTTTGATATTAAGATTTGTCGATAACAAGTAAAATTAATACTATGTTATATTTCATATCTTGAACTAATGTTTGTTTTCATTGAAATCCTCTGTCAAAACTTATTACAATTTAAATTTAATTTAATGTGGAACAGCCGATCACAGCTTATAATAAGTAATATGACCAACCAAGTAGCAATGTACTACACTTCTTGGATTTTGGCCCTTATTACACTTGGCCTGACTTAATGCTTAGTATAAAAACTTAAAATTTAGACTAGTCATTTTGCTTTCTAAAATGTATCTAAGAAAATTTTAAAGAACTGCTAGGGTTGTAATAAAACCATTTTGCTTTTGTAAGACTTATAATTGTCTGATACAACTTACAAAAATATAAAATGTAAACCTTAGTGGCAGTGTATACAACTTAAATTAAAATAATATTATGTAGAATTGGACTGAATATTGTCGTTGTCAAGTTAATATTAAAGTATCACAAACTAAAAATATTTTACAAGTAATATTTCTTTTCCTAATCAAGACTGAAGTATTTTTCAGGAAATAGAAATAAGTATCCTAAAATGAGTATCTACAATGTATTATCCTAGGCACTTCTAAATTCGTACGTAATTTTGGCAACTCTTAGGATATGCGAATGTACCGCTTTTACTGATATCGTCCTTGGAACGTAACTTGATTTTGTCTTGGCTGCAGTCTCATAGAGTTGCTGTCATCCTCATCGCCTAGGGAAGTCTCATATCCTCGGTTGACCTGTCCGCCATTAGGTTCCGCAAACACATCCTTTACTGAGATATTTGCCGTAGATGTACGGTGACGTGGTGCACCGTGGTTATTATTTAACTGGAAAAGAGTATTTTATGTCTTTAATCTCTTATTACCGGAACTACATATTACTTAATTATGATATATTAAATTAGCTGCTGCAATGTAATTTCTCATACATATTGCATTGTAGTCGTAAAATATAGTATATGCTTTTGCGTAGGCAGCAGCCCCGGATCTTCAATTTTTTTAGTGGGGGCAATAACTAAAACATGCCGCCCCTGAACTAAACCCCCTGAAATGAACTTGCCGTCCGGGGCATAGACCCTGGTTTGCCGAAGATCCGGCACTGGTAGATAGTATCTCTTATTCTATATAATGTTACAATAAAATGGTTCAACATACAAAGTTCATTTTGTAGATGCACTGCGCTGCTCAATCTTTATAGATGTAAAAAAATAAATCCTTAGGAAACTACATCCCTTGATATAAATAAATAAAGTTTTTACCATGCCTGTCACGCCATATTCGTTGTTGGCGCCGAGCGTTTGCATCTGAGATTTTCTTCTTTCCGCCATCACTGAATTCCTCCTTGTCTCCAAAGCTTTAAGAGTTTCTCGTCGCAACGTTATCTTACGATTCAATACTGGTGTACCTGTAATTCAATATATTAAAAAAACTAACTTTGTGACATATTAATATTATCGAACAACTCTATTTAAACGAGAAATCACAAATACCTGGGCCATCATTCGCATTCATACTAAAGAACCGTTTTTTGAAAGCAACATCAAGAGTGCCAATATTCCTCTTCTTTTGTCTCGCTTTTTCCAAATTGTGTATAGTCTTTCTTCTACCCACATTGTGTGGACCAGAGCCCGAGTCATTATCATAATCATCATCCAATCCATTCAATTTTTGTAAGTCTTTTACTATGGCTATTGCATTTTTATCTAGTAGAGCATCTTGAGATAAGTCTTCGGACTGAAATTATAATAAAACGTGAATATTCTATTCACGGGCCAAAATAATATTATAAACTGTGTTTAAAATACTTACTTTCTTTGTACAGAACCAATTCATTTCTGTTGATGCTAATATGTGCGAAATGGTTCCGAATCTATGGAACATCATAGCGGTAAATTGAATGACCAAGATCAAGGCAAAGAAGAACACAAACACCAGACCGATGGGTTCCAGTTGTAAATATTCTTTCGAAATAAGAACCTAAAAAGTACAACATCGATATAATCTATTGTATAATTCAAGATTACATGTTAGATCACAAGCAGCACGCGTAAATGTTATTATGTCAGTAAAGAAGAAAGTTGTAACTACTTCCTACTAATTTGGTGTCACGTTTAAATTACAATATTTATTTGTAATTGTTTATTTTATACATACTAAAGTGTAAATT
Organism: Cecropterus confusis; assembly: GCA_018251515.1. NCBI lineage: Eukaryota > Metazoa > Arthropoda > Insecta > Lepidoptera > Hesperiidae > Cecropterus > Cecropterus confusis. Next base: position 16,500 of record DWTU01000254.1, on the reverse strand, counting down.
TCGACACACGTTAATATTGAACAAATTACTTTAGCAAAATAATAGGATTTTATGAAACACAATTTTATTATCAATATGACCTTGATCTGTGAAAACGTATGACAGCTTAAACTTAATATGTACCAAAAATCCGTTATTACAAGAAACATTATGTTTAGGATACACAAAAGTAACCGTCGTGTTAAACAATTGAAAATAGGTATGTACAAGGAGTACCGATAAACCTGTTACCGTGTTTAATGGAAGAAAATCCACCACCTTAATAGACAGAAAGACGCTCTTGGGATACATTGGGTAAAGTGCACATTTGGACTGTGACGTAGGGCCGTATTATGTTTGAGGAACGTTTCATAGATATAAACACTCCAATCTCTACCACTCGTCTTTAACTATTCTAAAGGACTTTTTCTTAGATACATATTAGGGTAAATGTGAAACCAATAGTGACTCCCAAGTTGTTTAGTTCTCGGTGTAGAAGATGTCTTTTGGATCTCCATGCTGGTGTGCCATCCCAGACAGACCGGTTAGAAGAAGGTCGTTAGACTTGTGAGGGGACACACGGATTTTGTAATATTTGGCTGTACCTCGCCTGTTTCCTCGATGTACGTAATGTTTGTCTTTACTCCCAAAGGCCAAATCACGTGGAGTTGATCTTTGTTTAGTTGTAACAAAAACACTATCAATATGAATAAAGCATTGAACATAACAAACGCAAAAACTGATTTATTGCGAAGCTCTATCAAATCACCTGCAATGCGAGCCTGTAAAATTACATAAAATAAGGTATTAATTGCATCAACTTTCAAAGGTGACTGGGATGGTGACTTTGAGATTGAAACATAGCTTAGTGAGATAATAGTCGCAATCCCGAATCATCGTTGAAGGCCGATCACTGAGAATTGGATTCGCACGTTACCTCTTGCGTAACCTCATCATATGTAATGTTAGTTTTAACTCCGAGCGGCCATTTAAAATGAAGGTTGTCCTTATTCAGTTGGAGCAAAAACACAATGAGAACAAAAAGGGCATTGACAATAATGAATGAAAAAACAGATGAGTTTCTCAATTCTTTCAAATCTCTGGAAATACGGGCCTAAAATTATGGGTAAATAAATTTGATTAAGAATGAAGACATTAATACTACAACCTGAAAGAAAATCTTATTAGAAAACAAATCATAATATAGATTGAATTAAGCGCTTCGACTTTCACTTGAGATATTTTCCATTTGTTGACGAATTTAAATAAGAATAAAAAGAAAGAAATAATAATTAGTAATTAATTTCATGTCGATTTCTGCTAAGCATTTTATATTACCTCTTCTTCTTTATTAGCATCGATTGGATATAGATACTTGTCTAATAAATCTTTCCAGAACGACAATTCAGATTGACTTAAAAAGTCAACTTCTCCTTTTTTTAACTCTGGGTCCTCTATCCAATAGGGATTTATTAGATCGTCGCGCTTTTCCTAAAAAAATGGGTAAATATCAAATATTTATTTAAAATTGGGTCTCTCATTAAATATTTGTTTAATGAGGTATTATGTTACAGTATCATGCAAGTTTTAGTATCTTCTTACTCTTGGTGTAGTAGATAGTGTATCTGTTTCCGAATCTGATTCGTTTTCATCTTCTTGTCGTTCTGCGACTGATACTAAAGGATCCCCGCTAGTACTTCCTCGAAGACCAACTGATAACTTGCGGCTTCTACTTTGACCATGTGGATCAACAGTCCTAAAAATGCCAAATTTACTTTTTGTTATAAAATGCATGTTCCACATATATTTCACATTTTGAACAAAATTTCTACACCGACCTCTCTAAGCTATCTAGTTTCTTTTCCATTTTTTCAAGGGTCGAAGCAATGTGAAGTAGTTGCACTTTTTCTTCATTACTTTTTGGATGTGTGCACAATAGGCATTTGAATAGCCCAGCAAATGAGAACTCAATAGATCCTTCTTCCTCGTTACTGTTCACACCTTGAAGGAAGCCTATTAGCGAGCTTTGTTTGGCTTTCTTTTTGGCCTCCTCTGCTTCCTTCTTTTCTTGTTCGATTTCCTGTTAATAAACCAATTGTTATAAGTATTTTTATTTGGCTTTTGAACAATTTATTTCTGAATTTACAATAAGTTTACTAACCTTTTTGGTTTTTTTCACTTGCACTTCTCGAGTACCCCAAGATACCACGTTAAGATTTATAATAGAGTATAAAATCAAAAGTAAGTACATAGAGGGTATAGACAACAGATAGATTATACCGGGGACGATACACCAAAACTCTTGCGGATGTAAACACGCTGCTATGAAGAATGAACTTGAGAGTGATATCAAGAATATAGCTGATGGCGACCCTATACCGTCCTCCCCTAACTGAAGCGCAGTACCCACGATTACAGCCATCATTATCATTGCATATGCTGTCGACAATATTTGAGCCACCAATAGCTAAAATAGAAAAAAAACATGTAATAACAGTAATTATAAAAATTACACCATTAGGTTGCAACCTTAATTAAAATATGAAATAATAATTGAGTAGTTGAAAACTTACTTGATATTCCGATTTCATTGTAAAACATACGAACATAAAAATCAATATAGGATATAGATTGTATTCGAAAGAAGTCCAGTTGTCGATTCGAAAAGCCGCCACGAAGGCACCCACCAACATAAGAAATATAGTGCCAGGACCAAGAATAGTACCGCCCATCAACATCATCTGTAAGAAATCATATTATAAGTAACAAAGAATATCTAATAAAAAACCGTATCTATATGAGATAGAAGTGAGACTTAAAAACGTAAATTATTTTTAAAGGTGCTATCATTATTTTATAAAATAAACAAACTTATCAAGTTCAAAATAGTTCATTTGTGTATAACAAAGAAATACAAGCCATCTCTATAAGTCGAGACTATAGACCCATCGATCATTTACATAACATTAATCTTACAGAGAAGTAGGCCATATTATCGATAGATGTCGGTTGAAGGCATTAATTTTATTACTTCGGAAGTGGAGCGAAATATGAATACTCATTGGAATACACGGAAGGTGGTGACGTCATTTCTATCACAAACTAACGTGACACGTTCCTAAAATCTATCGATTATAATCGATATTATTCATAATTGATCGTCATTTTTAATAACATGATTAATCGATGTTATTATTATTATCGATTATTATCAATAATAATCAATATCCCGCCGAATAAGTTTCCTTTTAAATACCAGAGATAATGCAGTGCTCGTTATATACCTGGTACGCAATGTAAGGTGTGGAAATATTGTCGTTGATTTTAATCGTGTGTTTGTAATCCACGAGCAGATCCATAATGTTGGCGATGGTGGAGGGCACCCAACGACGACGTTGATTGTAAAACTCGTTGAAACCTTCGGGGCAGTGAGTGTAAGCGTCTGATGCAGCTGAATACTCTACACGATAACCACGCTGGAGTAGGAGCGTACATAACCAACGATCTTCTCCTAGAAAAAAGATAATAAAAATATATAGTACGAGGTCGTTACAATTTATAAATAATTTATTTAAACATTAATGGGCATATAACGAATACAAACCAAAAAAATTAAAACACATCACTATAAAAGCACTGGTTATTCTTATTTCTTCTACTGGATCTCTGACTGATTAGCAAGTACCGACCGGTAGACTGATCCAGGACAAATATACAAATATGTAAATAAAGTTATTATACTAAGTAATATTATTGCAGACTTGATCTATTTTAATATTTTAAGGGTACATAGGATATGCGATTATTAAATTTCTTTTTGCTGCTATTTCGACTTGCATGAATCGTGGTCACGGCGAAACTTTGAATATCAACAATTTGAAAACCACATATAATGAATACCCATTAAATATTAAAATGAATTAAGTTCTTAACTACATTTAAAAAATATAACATACATAAACTTATATAAATAAAAATATATTGTAACAAATAATATTATACATACCCTGATCGTATTGCACGTAATGCCGAGCTTCATCAGATCGCAATGTGTATTTTTTCATAACGTTGTCATCCATCAAAGCCTTTCCTCTGAAGAGGGAGAAGCATCCAGGACTACAGAGTACGCACCCAATCATGTGTTCAGTTGCTTTTTGCAGCCAATGACCAATAGCATATTCGAACATTTGATACCACACCATAGGACCTGTAATTATTTATAGTAGATACTTGAATACACTTAAGAACATGTTTTCTTCTTCAAATCTAAAAAAAATATCTATTCAAGGAACATAATGTGTAAAGAGAGGAAACAAAAATGCGACACTCACAAAATCCCTAAACTGGGTTACTTAAGATTCTGCTGTGAGGTATGTATATGTTATTTTTTAAGACGATTTTAACTTGGAATATGATTTATATGTATGGTACAGGTACAGGCTATACAGTTTCGTAAACTAAATTCAACAATTATTATTTTATTTTACAGTAAACATTTATGAGTTTTTAAACTTTTTCCTTTACCTACTTACCTCTTACAACATAAATGACTCGACGGCCATCATGCTTAAAATAAATAGAACATTATTACGTACCAGAGCCTACAGGGTGAATACGACCGCAGGCCGCTCCCAAGTTTTTGTTTTTCTTCATCAAATCAATAAGCAAGCGGACAGCATGTGGCTGGAAATCAATGTCTCCGTCGAGCGTCAGCAAGTATGTATTCTCGGCCATCACTTCCTTGCGGTCAACTGATATGGGTAACTCCATTAAACGATGTCCAAGTAAATAGTACATGTACATCACCTGAAAGATAAGTGTTCTATACTATCAAATAATCATGAAAACAATAATATTACCTTCGTGTATTAGGTAGCATAAGTGAGCGAAATATGATCAGTCCAAGTAAAATGGATTACATATTTACGACACACGTGTGGCGGAGCGGTCACCATACTGGTCTGATACACAGCGGGTTTCGGGTCCGATACCCGGCCAGATAGATATCAAAATTATGAATTTAGATTTCAGTTGTTGGTCTGGGTGATTCCGTGTTTTAATAGCACCCAGGACTCCTGTGTGTAGCAAGTAGAAAGCGTTATTTATTTACATAAACCTTTGATAGACTACGTTTCATTAAACGGTGATGGACCTTAACTATATTGTATACATATGCATACCAAGGTCCATTTTTGTATATAATTATTTTTCACCTGTGACCAACGTTTTCTGTGACGAATTTTCGCCTTATCTTTTAAGTGGCAAATCATTTTAGTTTTTCCTGGTAGCACCCAAGTCAACCTTCCTCCATACGGCGCAGGATACTTTTTAGGAGGCCGGATACGTATTATCGTTTGATGTACGTTCGAAGCTGCTTCGTCGATTGTATCCACGAGGAGTTTTACGAATCTGTTCACTTGGGAATCGTCGTCGCTGTGATCCGATATTTCAAATGCGTCGTCAAGGTATATATGAGCTGTAAATACAACAAAATATTCGTGCTATATGATTTTTATACTTATTTAACGTGAACACGCAAATGAATGTATTATTTTAAAACATTAATTCCATAATTGCTAATATATGTGCATTTATTACATTGCAAAAGATACCTAATGTCTAAATGAATGTGTCTAAACTTACTTTCGAATTCGTAATAATCGGGATCAACAACCCGTAAATACTTTTGAGCTACTCTTCGGGCACACTGATCTTCATCTAACCGGAGAATAGACTTCAAGAACTCCATCATCTCATCTTTAGTTTCATGCCACATAGTAGCGCATGCGTATATCCTGGTAATCGAATCCGATGACTTGACAGTTTTGGGTGAAGATCCGGTATTGTCCGTATGAACAGATATAGTTTCGTAATATTCGTCACCTTTCTCTTTTTCGATCTCTGCAAGGTCCTGTAATACATAATGAAATCTCTTGTGTGATTCATGTTTCAACTTGTGATTACGTCTTTTTTATAAATTGCATCATGTTAGCCTACGTATACTTTACTTGTATAATGATCCCGATAAATCACCACTACCGCCCATGGACATCTGTAAGCAACGTCATATAGAATAGGGGTACTATCTGAACCTAATCACAGATTGGGTTCAGGTAGAACCCAATGGCTGGCGTTGCTTTTCCCAGGACCAAGATGGCCGCCGATTTGAAATTGCACTCGCAAAGTGAACCTGTCAGGGAACCTACTTCACGTTAGCAATAGGTGTGACCATGTTACCTCCACAGTAAAACCATACTCGTCATTTTACATTCAAAATACACAATTAAACTTTAAGAACGCTTACTTCAGTTTTTACATCTCTTTGGTCATCCCGTTTTCTGTTGAGAGCCATACTTTGATCAATAAGTAAACCGTTGTACATAGGAAGCACGAATAATTTCTCCGTCGATGCCAAACGCTCAGCTTTCGGGGTCCAAATATGTATTGTGATCCACGTCTGGGATAGTAACCATAGTAGCCATACCCAAGCCATTTGTCGAGAAATAAAGTCACTTAACGAAAACACTGAAACGCAAATAAATATTTGTTTAATACACATTGCCTTTCGGTCAATCCTATTTTCGTAAGATTTGAAAATTATACATACCTGCGGGACTTTCAAAAAATAGATAATCGGGTACCGTTCCATGGAAAATACAATTGTCACCGTTCCTCAACCCACAGGCAGCTATCAAAAAGTTTACCACGAGTGGAATCACCAGGTTTATAGGGAAAGCATAACTGAAACCTTGAATCAGAATTTTGCAAGCGAATTTTCCGAAAATATAACAGAAGTATGCAGCAAATATTTGAATAAGCATCACGTAGAAGGCGGACTTGTGAACCGCGGCTACTTCTACCGAATCGCCAGTGAGTGTAGCGTTTACTAGATCAGGTATCATTGTGCCTCCTAGCTGTATTTGAATCTGGAAAAGTTAGTTTTGGTTTAGAAACTATCATATACATTGACAATAGAAATAAGAGCATCGTACTTTTAACATCGTACTTTTTAAATTTTAGTTTAAATAGTTGTCACGTTGTTGTGAGGATGTTTAAAATCAGCTTCGTTGTCCTCTAAGATGCTAGGTCTACAAGTGATTTAATTCAGGTTTTTGTTTATTTATACTAATTTAAGCAACTAGCATTCGATCCACCTCATGTTAAATGTTCACTACCGCACTTGCACGTATGTAACCAATTCCTAATTACTACATCGGTACTAAAGTGCGTTGGCACTCCTGAAAACTAAGGCCGGCTCGTTTTTAAGCCGGTAGGAAACCAAACCCTTCTAACGAAACGCGTGAATTACTTCACATTAGGCTTAAGGATGTCCAAAGTTTGCTGTGACAACTTAAATCGGGTAAACCCGTTGCGTTATTACATCAAATAAAAAACAATCGCTTCAATCCATTTCTAAAAATGCAGAGCATTTAATACAAACCTCTTCTACGACAATGTTGTGAGGGCCAAAGCCGGCATTAAAAAGTTGGAAAAACATAGAAGGTTCGTCGCCGTCCATCCATATACTGAAGAGAATGCACAACATAAATAGTATGCATTTCCAAACTGACACGAAGCGATAGGTGTAGTACCGTGTAAAATTTAACTCGTCTTTTAGTCTTCCCAGGCTTTTGATAATACCTGAAAATCAAAGACATAAATACATTAATAAATCAATCAAGTTAGTGTAGTGTTAATGTAGACCTGAAAATGTACAACATCTTAGAATTGATTCCAATAGACGTTTTGTTAACATTTTTGTTTTAGCGGCCCTAGGTTGGCTCTCACAAAGTAAAACCTAAACAAAGCTATGTACACAATATGTTATTTCGGTTTTAGAATAAGTTTGTGAAGAAAATTTTACTGTTAATAGCGTCAGAGTAGTTTTCAAACGTCCCATTAAACTACTCGCTTGCCTGGGTGTCTATAAATTAACTTTAAGATATATATAGGTATTAAATTTATACTATACGACATCATAACATTTCTTAAGTAGTTTTATTTTCTCCTAATTCTATAACACGGACATCCGCAATATAACGCGTGACATCAGTGTTAATTATTCATAAATTATCATAAAGTTTATAATGCAATCTTGTACCAACCGATTGGACTTTGCCGCGACACGTAGTTCTCCCACCATCCGAGCGAAATGCATAACGACGAGACGGGAATCAGCCAGAGCACAGGTTTGTTTTCAAGTAGTGGCCATACGATGAATCCAGTGACCTGGGCGACGATGGCCGCCATGTCGACGATGACCTTCATGAAACGCTTGGTATCTTTCGAGCTACGAGAAAGTAGTCCAAGGATCGCAGGTACCACGCAGAGGCAGTTGGTGATCATAGCTCCTTTAACCACATCCAACTCGGGAAGAATCTTGAAAAAGAGCATCGCTAGACCTATCGTGTGCAGAGATTCGGCTATAAATATCTGAAATCAAACCAAGTATATGCAAGTTATGAAACGAAAACTTTCTTTTAAGGTTGCATATAAAGTTTATGAGTGTTAAAGATTAAATATGTATCAATCTGATTACGTTTTTCGAATATCCGTATTTAAAGTCTAGGTAAATTATTCCATTAAAATAAAATAATATATTCATGCATTTTCATGTTAAGTATCATCATATGCATATACTTGCATATAATTACATAATAAGAAAGTTTCCCGTATTTCATTTTATGTACCTATTTATATAATAAACGTGGTTTGGAGAGCTGAAAATAACAATTCATATTATATAAGTTTCTAGAACTTTCAAAACTTTTGGCAATCAATTCGTCCTATGATTGAACACGCATCAAACTAAAGGTAATTATACTAATTTATTAAAAAAGATAAATATTTTTATAATCTTTATTATTGATATTTAATCTTTGTTTCATTCAAATCCATCTAGTCTATAGAAGTCGTTACCTACAATATAAAGTTATGTAATATTTTTTAAACGCAAGTGACACCGCAAGTCACATCGAGTGTAATAATTGTATCGTACATATCGTTGTTTCGACAATTTTAGGCAAAGGAGTTTTATCCAAAAACTTGGAGCTCTATGTACATTTAATCTAAGCGACGATATGTAGAGTTTAGTGACATCTGAATCTCCACATTCACTTAGGTAGAATTTATCAACAAATCACTTACCACAGCAAATTGTACAACAGAAGGTCGTTTCGAAGATTTGAAGAAACAGATTCTGACGGACCTTATAAGGGTCCCTATCTCGGGAATAGCGAACGCTGCTAATATCGCCCACATCCACGCCACTCGCTCCTCGTCTGGTAAGCTTACTATAAATTGTTTATCTCTACCTGAAATTAGGATACAATATTGCAATGAGTAAAAACTTTTTTGAAGTCTCTTAAATAAAATTGTAGAAACTTTTGTATATTTCATCTTAGCTCTATAAGGAGGCAAAGATGCGATCTAGATTATTCAATAACAAAGTTCACTAAAATATTAATTAATCAGGTTATACCAAGCAAATCACCAACAATGTACTCTATTGTCTAAATTGACATAGGGACAGGGACATAGGGTCATACGGACATTATTATTTCGATGTACAGAACATATTTAACGATCCGCGTGGCGGAGCGATCACCATACCGGTCTGACACGCAGTGGGTCTCGGGTTCGATCCCCGGCCAGACAGACATCTGAATGTTGAGTTTAGATTTGTGTTATGGGTCTAAGTGTTTGTGTATTCGTCTTTGTGTGTCTATGGCACTCACGACACAGGAGAAAATCCTACTGTGGTGCTATGAGTGTAGAAAGTGTTAAAAAAAACATATGATTTATTTAAACATATGATTAATACTGACAGAGTATAGTTTTAGCTGATATACTTATATTACTTATTATTTCAGTAAAGTAGTGTCTATAATTTCGACATCTTATAAATGCTTAATCTTTGGAATGGAATGTACCACCGTAGAAACGGTGTAAACCTTTTAAATAAAGTGGTCATAAAATAACATTAGTTATAATTTGACCTTACACTTGTAAAGATATCCTCTGCCAAACTGTCACTTAGAGATTTTTTAAAACGAGCGAGAATTTTCGTGATGAGCTCTAAAGTAATTTTACTCTAACGATCTCCCGGCGACCACGGCAAAAATGTCAGCCTTGTGTTAAAGCATTGGAATAGATTTAGAGAGTGAAAATAGAAAATCACAGGGAAACAGCTGAATGCCAATGTTAACATCTATTTTGGTTGGTGAAATAAAAAAAATAAGAATAAATTACAAATGGACGAAGAAACATACGTTTCTTTGTAATATTAATTTCGTAAATTGTACAAACTTCAACTAAAAGTGAGTTATGAATAGAGTGCGCATTGTTGTGTAGTATAAAGTTGTTTATTTTCATCTTTTTTTATTACAAAAAAGATTTTTATTAATAAAGATGACAGTCGAAATTTATACCTCAATTGATGTGGTATACCAAAATTTTGACTACGCGTAGCACTTACATTTGTTAAATTTAAATGAGTTTGCATTTAAATTCATCCGATTCGTAATGAAGCAATGTGGAGAAGTATGTTTTAGATCTCCTCAGATGCCAATAGTCTTTATCGCAATAGGTACTATTCAGTCTACAATATTTTTCCCAATAAACTTACGGAAGGTTTTTATGTATGATGAATGTATGAAGAATTTTAAGATTTTTACCGGAATTTTTCGTCTATGTTTAAAGCCTTAACACAAGTCTAAGGTTATTGTATAAAAGCTTCTGTTTTCGTAATTAGTACGCGTGGAGTACAATGTCAAAGCTTAAAATTACAAGGTTCTCCTTACAATTGCGTCTATTTTCAAAAATAAAACCTCAAATAAATATCTTAAGCTTTCCCTAGATAGTTCTTTACCCCGTGAAAATCGAAAATCATTATATATTTGCGTTAGTCCTAATGGATAGACAAACAAAACATGAATTTTCATAAAATGTGTAAAGTTGGTTACGTGGCCGGCGTCATCAATATGACGTCTCGGTGATGTATGGCTCTTACATTATAGAATATATAATGACGTCAGTTTTGAAAAAATATTGAAAAAAAAGTTTAGCTGACGTAGTTTGGTCAACTTTGGTAATTTGGAAAGTGGCTGAACCAATTTCGTGAGGACTTTTAGCAATTACAATCAGACTACAGAAAATGTTAGGACACTTTCAAGTCTAAAATTTATTTTCCATCGTAAACAGTACATGTAATGCCCGTGGGCGGAACTGATTTAACATGTAAATTTATACGTCAAATAATTTTTGCTCTTTCACCTTTATATTCTGACCGTGTATTGTGTATACATCTTATAATGAAAGCTGTTGAAAAACGCTCAGAGCACTTCCCCCATAAAACTACGATTAATTGGTCATGTCTTTCCGCTTATACAAAGCTTACGCACAATATTAAATAATTTGAATACTTGTACATATATCATTCATCTGTTCAACGTCTTTGCGTGTAAATGAGAGAGGTGAGGACAGATAGTACTAGAATACACCCCACACGTGCACTTTGCAAGACAAGCTTTTAAAATTCCGAGATAATGTAACGAGCCAATGTGCGCCAATGCGTACGTACGTATCTACTATCAGGGAACAAGCCCGTAAGGCTATTCGTCATCTAGAAATAAACAGGCGAAGGTAATAATCGAAATAGAATTATAGTACTTGAGAGTGTCGTAACCATCTGCTTTGGCAGTCCCGACGTGGACTGTTGGCGGCAGAACAAGGGATTTGGGAGGCGCATGTTGGACATGTTTTGAAAGGCGCTAGGTCACAGCCAAAAGGCTAAAATAGGTATTACGCGAATTATTTTCGGTATCAAATGCTAATAAGATGTAACCATTCAATTCTAATCAAATTAAAGTACGTATAAAAAGTCTTTGATAATAGCTGTCATGAATATTAAGAGTGTTTTATATATTTGATATTATTGTATTTTTTTCTTATATCATGTTGATTGTTTGATAGTACTGTTTATAATACTTTAAAAATAGCTAAGGTTATTAGGTGTTATTTATATGACCTTTCTGTTCTTTATAGTGTTCTATTACTTATGAGAATCTAATCGGAACATACTGATGATTTGGTCTAATTGAATTGCGTTGGTTTCCCGACTAAGGCAATAGTTTTTAAAGCAATATCATTTTATAGACAAATACAGCTCTGTAGAGAATCGGAGATCAAATTTAATATAATAATAGTTTATTAGGACTTGGCGAAGTTAATTAGAAGAATTAATTGATCACCAGTGTGTAAATTAGTTTTATACGCTCGTGTTATGCGTAGTCTTCTTTTTTATTGGCAGCTCTCTGTATATTATATAAAAATAAACTAGAAGTTAACATCTGAGTAGACAAGGTTAATACGCTAGCATTTAGTTTTTTATAGCGGTTTATTTTCTTCATAATTATTTATGTGATAAACAAGTAGGTGATAAATTATGTTTAATGATTGAACGTCATAAATCGTGAAAGACGAAAAATGTATGACGCAACTCACTACATATTCTGGCGTATTTTTATTTAATTAGTTTGGAATTTAGTAATACAATAATATTTATTGTATTATTCTGTATTTAATATCACGTGAACGTCAGTCATATGCTTTTTTTAATGAAGACATTGACACTTATGCATTTATGTCTAAAATAGCTCATTTAATATTTTACAAGGGAGTGTTGCAAATTATCCCTACATGCAGCTCCCAGAAGTGAAAAGTATAATTACATGCTCATAGTACAGTAAATTTTTCACATGAATAATTATTGTATTATATCACATTTGATCACTATTTTAAACACTTTTCACTTCTGGCAACACTAACTTGTGTTATTAATTCCGTGTTTATTTCTGCGCTCTATTTTCAAATAATTTCAAGTTCGGATGATTAATCGCGTGTCAGCTGTGAGATCCGCACAAGATATGTCCGCTTTCTCAAATCCGAGTGGAAATTCCATGGAGTGTGGCAACACTGAACAGTCACATTGCACAAATCACAGTCCCACAGGCTGCACCATCACGAAATTCAACTTACCGTATCACTTATCACTTGGTCCCTAATCACTGGTTATTAAACACTAAATTATTAGTAATTTTTGTTGGTTGTACTATCGAGTGAGGTTAGCGCGCCCCATGAGGACAGCGAGGGGATTGAGACGCGCCGGGCGTGGGAGCAGATCGGCGCCCTCTTTTATAAGCTTCGTGGCCGGCTCCGGGACCGCTGCCAGCGACGACGTCGTTACCGATATACTTCGCCACCTTGTGGACTCGGCGGTCGTCGTCGACGTACCTATCTCCACTCAGCAAGGTCCAAAATGCGACAGCAAGCCATAGCTCTGAGCGAAAATTGAACTTGCGCACGTAATCTTACTGACAACACTTGACGTTACCTTTAATAAACAAATTATTACACGTAAAATGCATTTAATCAACTGAAACCATGGTAACACTGCGATAATAAATTATTCAATTTAAGATATAAGTATTAATGGTCGATGTTGGAATTTTATAGACGTGATTATATGGTAAATGAAATAGTAACTATTCATCACAATAAACATATGTAAATTTGTATGGCTTTACACACAAATAGCTGAGGCGTAATTATGCTAAATTTATTAAATATTTGTAGGAGGTAATTGACGCTAGGACGCTACGAGTTGCTACGGTGTAGCAGGCTGTAGCTAAAATTTAATTGTACTCTGTACCCTGTCAATGTTTCATTGTGCTGTGTATGAATAATTTGAAAAAAATAAAGCAGCTAGTCGTGATTGCAATAGTTCTGTCGTATGAAAATGACTATCTTATATAATAAAGTCATTCGGGGCAACTGTACGCCCTTTTGCCTTTCAGACCTAACTGTGTTGTAAATGTTAACGTTAGAGAAATAAAAAAAAAATCTTTAAATAAAGCATTTATTCATCTATTAATGATAACAGAAAATTAAACAAATTAAAAGAGTCTCTTCTTGTAATACGGAATTATAGAAAAAAAATCGGAATGCGTTCACTTGTCCCTTATCTTGGGTTACTATGGGGTAAGTAAACGCATGCGGGGTAAGGAAACGCATTCCTTAAGCACAGAAACATATAGTTAAACATATTTTTTTAACATTATTCGATAATTTGTCAAATCTATTTTCAATCTTATTCACAGAAGCATAGCATGTAGTATAGTATAGTACGCCAAGCGCCTTAAGTCATTTATTGTAAGTCCGAAATATCTTTCATCCACTTTCTTGCAATGAATAGCAAATTCTGCCTTTTAATCTGCAACTTTATCCAGTTTAAGCCTTTTGCGAAAATAAAATACACTGATATCGATGGCAGCTGCAGCTGCTCTCTTACATTTGCATTTCGTATATGCTCTGTAGTCCTAGCAATGTCGTGTTCTATCATTGATGCAAGTACAGGTTTTTTCCTAATATATGTTCACGGCATGATAATCAACACTCACATATAAGCAAAAATGTAATAAATTTTTAAGTATAATTATTTATTTTTTAAGTATTATTATTATAATAGTATAATTTTTAAGTATAAAATATAAATTTAAAATAACAGAATTTACATCATCTCACAGATAATCTCACAGAAGAAATATTACTTACTTATACTGGATAACAAACTTGGACGTGACAAGGTTTGCCAAAATGCCAAAATTAATTATTTGCGAATAAAAAGTAAACGTAAGGTCACGTGGTGTAGTGTCGTGTCCCTAATAGTTTACCACTCTGGTGTCCTTGTTTCACCCGAATGAATCACACCTCCCCTGCAACCCGTTACGGAGATACCGACAGTGCACTCACTTACCCATTGCGTTCCTCCGAACGACTCTAATATAAGATCAATTTTTGGTATAGGTTTTTTTATAATATTGAAGTAGAAAATGAGCATGTTGTCTTCCTAACGTGAAGTGGCTCCTGGCGCCACAGACATCTGTAATCAAACCCTGATAAGATCAGAGTCTTACCTGAGGTTGGCTACAAATTTGTTGTTACTCCTGAGGACTAAGTTGGAATGCCCCGGATAAGTATGTCACCCTTACAACATCCTTAAGATCAAAATACAGAAGCGCTTAACATTGCTTTGATTAGATAGAAATTGGTGTCGTGGTGATGTCTCTGTAGTCGAACTAAACAGAGTACACCTTCAGGATATACATATGATTTAAGTTATACTACAGATCAGAACACAGAAGCGCTTTACACTGCTTTGATTAGGCAATGTAAATAAGCACATATGTAAGTGTTGCGACTTATTTGTAACAAGCTGAGCCACGCGGTTACACCCGCGTTTAAAAAATGTAACTTGACATAATTAGATATAACCGAAATTTAGACCTTTTTTTTTAAATAATTGCATTGTTTGTTGATGACTGATCGCAACTGATATTAGTGGCAGCGACGGTGTCTGCGTACGCGTAGAGTGCGCGCGGTTTCTTAGGTTTTAATTTTTATTCCGAAACCCTATTTACTTTTTCTTAAAGGAAAGGAAGCTTAAGTTATGCCTTATAACAACAGCTATCCAATCCATATCAGCCAGTGAAATCCCGTCAAAATCGGTCCAGTGGTTTCAGAGATTACCCGGAAAAAACTGTCAGACAGGGAAAAAATTTTTGTAATTGATGTTTTGTTATCAGTATCGTATATGCATTTGGTAAAAAGCTGTTTTTTGATATTACAAGCAGACACTTCAATTTTATTTATATATATAGATGAAACTTTGATATAAATAAAGAATTTTTGGATTTTGAATTTTGCTGCTACAGTGTTTCTGCAGACGAACGAAAAAGGGTGTTCTTCACGATTGTAACATCTTCCGTAACAAATAGAAAATGAAAGTTGAACTATATCGCATTGTAAATATCGAAGATAATTGTATTTACAAATGCTCCTTAACATTGAACGCATTTAGAGTTTAAGTTTTTATCAAAATGATTACATTACATTTAGAGTTTTAAAGGCATGTTAATTACTACTTCCATTACCCTCTATCAGGTCTGCCTCTACGAGTGCTACGGCGTAGCAGGGTCACAATCTAATTTATGAAATCATTAGCACGTTCAGTGCCACCTAAACGAAAAAAAATGTGCCAACCACCCTGTGCAGTGGACCACTGAAAGTATAATGTGACATACTCATGAGGATACATTTATTAACAACATCCAGAAATCAAAGTTTTGATTAATATCGTTAAATTTATGGATGTCCGACTATAATTGTTTCTTTAAAACTGTACCACATATGTCTTGATTGATATTAGCATGTCTTTTAGATATATCACGCTATCACCCTGAAGATCACAGTCCCAGTGAAGTTTTTGAAAGGATGCAATACCAGCAACTTTAGAATGTACATAATTTAACAAGATTAGGAGAATTTCGCTACGCGACATGATTCGCAACGATGAAATCCGTAGACGAACTAAGCTTACCGACATAGCTCTCAAAATTAGCAACCTGAAGTGGCAATGGGCCCGGCCACATCGCTCGAAGGACCGATAAACGATGGGGAAGA
>DWTU01000253.1:0-19678 GCA_018251515.1 Cecropterus confusis | reverse complement strand
AGATGTCTGTCTGGCCGGGGATCGAACCCGGGACCCACCGTGTGTCAGACCGGTATAGTGAACGCTCTATCACTTGGGTCGACAGCTTTGTTGTTTTATGATATGGGAATGACATTTATTACACGTCTAACTTAGTCCCCACAAGTGAAACAGCGTCTCTGGTCGACTTCATGCAAAACTGTGATCCTATCTGGCGCTCCTGTTACCCTTGGTTATATTCGTTACACATGCCCAAGGGGGCAGTGACCTCTTATCAGGGGAACTGCCTGCTTGTTTGCTATTTCTGCATTATATAAAAACCCAGGTTAAAATCAAAGCAAACCTTGATTTTTGTAAATATTGTGCATAGTTGTAATTATCACTGGCTTTGATAGGGAAGAAATAATCGTGAGTAAACATGCGTGACTGAAATTTTTCTATAATGTTTACAAAAGTAATGAATGTAAAGTGAAAATAGGTTGCAATGGAAGCTTGAAATGGAAGAATGGAAGCTTTTTCTATAACATCTAATAATGTTATAGGAAAAGCTTATAATAAGTATTTTTGGAAATACAACAGTATTTTAGAAAATAGGCTTGTGTACTTCTATGTGAAATATATTTATCATTTATTACAGAAAGTACTGCTGTCTTGTCCAGTAGACGAATCGCCGGTACTTATAGTCTTACCAGAGTTTGATCTTGATGCTATGTCTTCTATTCTTTATTACATTTATAATGGAGAAGTGATTATTCCAAATCATAAGTTAAAGATTTTCTTGGATACCGCTAATGCAATGGAAATACGTATTGACCAACAATATATTCCAAAAACCTACGAGTATGTTCGGTACTGTAAACCTAACATAGGCAAAGAAGAATGTATGGTGAAAAATGATAATATTTATCAACTAAGGACTACTAATGAAAATAATGGATGCTTCATTAACATAAGAAAAGGTATGAGGGATGAGGATTTACTATGCCAGTTGCAAAAATCGTTTGGCAATTTAAATTTTCGCGATAAGACTCCAAGACACCAGAGATGGAGTGCCGAATATGTTCCAGATTTGGAAAATCTGACATCTCTATCTAGATTCCGACAAAGGCAGTCATTTCTACGTGATATATTTATTGAGACATGTAGTCAAAACGGTAATGGTAACGGTCTGACGGCAGGCGTGCTGGCAATATCAAATGAACACTATCGTGCACCGACATCTGTTCTCTTGACGAATGCTAATGGCAAACATCCCAGTGCCAACGACACACTCTCAGACAGATCTGAGAACACGCCACACCGTCAAGCAACCTCCATATTTGATTCTTTTAAACAGCTGCAGTACATGTCTAAATGGAAAGAAAATATTAATGAGCCAGATAAAAGCATAACGTCGGATATAGTTGTTCATAATAAATCAGAAACCAACAATTTTAATTGCGAGTGCACTTATGAAGAATGTTCGCGAAACCCTAACAAAATTAATTCATGGAAAAGTCACATATCTTTGGGTATAACTTCACGAATTTTTCCAATAGATACATTGACAAACATTTCTTCAGACAGACAATGTGCCTCCTTGAATCTCAGTCATACAAAAGCAACTTCAGATCTCAAGGTATTGTCCGGAGTTTCAAAGGGATGTGAATTTTCTCTTGTGAAAAATTCATGCAATACTTTTGACCAAGACATTTTTCAAGGCCCATGCATAATAGAAGAGTCGAAAGGTACACATACTCAATCCTGTCACACAATAGCGAAAGGTACTATTTTGAATGAGGTTTTACAAAGCCCCTGGCGTCCTTCTCAGCCGAACAACTACAAACCATTCCGAAGTAAACTTAGAAACTCTATGCATTCACAAAGAATATGTGAAAACACGGTAAATGTTATTTAAATGATTTATAAAAACGTATGTCATAATTGGTAATTTGAGTAACATTACTTTAAAAGTAAAGCATACATTATTACTCTTTTATTTGACTTTAGATATTTTCAATAGGTATCTTTACAAAAATTTAATATACTTATATTGTACCTTTTTTGTTCAGGTAGACAAGGGAGACTGTAATGATAAAAACAATAATAGCGACTTGCAATCGAAAATAAATGTAAATGCAGATAATGAGATATCTCGTGATCAACGTGACCATCAATGTACCATTTGTCGTCAGGTAAGTATTATTCTGAATCTGATTTGAAATAGTTAATATATAGTATAATACATTATTAGAGTTTTTGTTTAAATATCAGTTACCTTAAAATCGTAGTTATTTTATAGCATTTATTTTGAACAAAATTTCACAAAAACATGTAATATATTTTCTACGCGTTGTGAGTACTTTGAATTTATTGGTTATACCGTCTGTTCTACCCTTTATACTGTTTTCAATAAACTTACTTAACATCATGTATTGCTTTACAACTTAGAACATTCGATTGATGTATTTAATTATCACTTCTTGATTAACGTTAAAGGTCGACAATAATGTCCGCTAGCATTTGGGAATTTCACGCAATAAAATTTTATGATCATTGACATAAATACATGAGAATATGTGGTTTGAACATTTCATCTGTTATAGGTTTTTATAAGTACCGATGCTTATGATGTTCATATGAGGCGGCATTTGTCAGGCAGTCGGTATAGTTGTGAAGAATGCCACAAAACGTTCTCACAACTTCGTAATTTCAAGTACCACATGTCAGTTCATCGCGGCACCAAGGAGTTTGCAACTACTTGCCCTATCTGCGGGAAGTATTTTAATGATAGAGGCTACCTGAGCAGTCACATGAAGATTCATAGGTAAAAAAAACCTTTAAATGCTTAGAAATTTTGAGCATCTTTAAATATGGTTGATGGAGGTTTCCGAGAGTTTATCTGAGACGTAAGGCGGATTTAATTTAATATTCCTTCAATTACAACCACGATAACCCTCCTATATGTTGCATCAAATGTTGAAACATAATATAATAATCTTTTAATATAGTACCTACATAATATATTCTATGAGAATGCGTTAGATAGAAAAACAAAGAATTACACAATGAACTATTTTCGACATTTTCTTTTCTGATATCCGGATCCACAAAAACATCGGAAAGTGTAGAATTATTTGAATACAAGATTTGTACTAACAATCATTTGTATTTATATAAAGTAGTATATTAACTTTGTTCTTTTTATTTTAGAAATCGCAAAGAATACAAATGTGCTTCTTGTCCGAAATCTTTCAATCAACGCGTCGCATATAATATGCATGTACGGATTCATACAGGTAAGCAACATTGCAAGTTTTTATGTAATAAAGTGGAACTTACATAGACATAACGTATAACCAAAAAAATATGTATCTGCCTGTTATTTCAAAATGATTATATTTTATCCAATATTATTTTAATAACTTAAAATTGTTTCTTAAATCTTTGTCTTGAATCATAAAACGTTGTCTATGCATTATTAGTGTTCATGATGATATTGTATTATCATCTAGTGATTTAAATTCGGCTTCTGAACCGGGGGTTCTTGGTTCGAATCCCAGGAACCTATTTTTTTTAAAGTTTAGTGCGTATATTATGTGCATATATCACTCGTGTTATACGGTTGTACGGTCTTAGAACAAAAAAATCTTAAGTAGGTGTGGAGTGTACCAATCCGAATTTTACCATAGTCTAAGCTCCCCTTACAATGAGATGTGCCTCGTGCCCAGCAGGGGAAACTTTCGTGACAAGGAAACGTTCATGAACTTTGTATTAGAAAAAGTCTTTATTCACATTTAGCATAGACGTATCAATATACGTCTATGCTAAACTATATTTTACGTACATTCGATAACTGGTTATGACTTACAACAGGTTACAATCACATGCCCCAGTCGTTGTCTAAAACGGGCACATTTAGGATGATAGTTTCACACGATCTCACGGCAATTAACTCTTGGTGTAGGAGGACGAGTATTAGAACAGGTTTGTTTACAATGGGAAAAGTTCATCCATAGAGGATGTCTCTACAGTAATTATTACTTTTGTTTGCCGTGTCTTTGTCAGGTGTAAAGCCTCATGTGTGTGGGGAGTGCGGAAAGGCGTTTTCTCGCAAGATGTTACTGAAACAACATCAGCGCACGCACTCGGGGGAGCGGCCCTACGCCTGCGCGCACTGCGACAAACGATTCGCTGATAGATCCAACATGACACTGCATTTGCGACTGCATACGGGTAAATAATTAAATATTATCCATTTTTCTATTCGATATCAGCGGTGATAGCGAAAAAGCTTTGGTAATCAAATCACAGAGCATGTTACTACTAAATTATTAAAATAAAATACGAATTTAAAAAAAAATGAAAATAAGCAATGCCTTTGTGCTGTGCTCTTTCTATATGTTCTTTTGTTTTGTCTTTTTTTGTGTGTACATAAATGTTAAATAAATAGTTTCATATTAAGTAGGTACTACAATTTTACATCCACTTCGTAAATTATGAAATATGAATCCAATATAAATTAAATCAAGCGAAACTTAAACCAGCATAATCAAGCGGTATAAAAAACCTTTCGCATTAGAGGATCAGTTGTTCTGGGTTCTCACTTTTCTGATTAGTCACGTTAAATCATGACGCAATAAGAATCGTGACGAAATATGCCTAAAACTTGTGCATGATGTCCTCCAAAATTTAGGAAGTTTTATTTGTTTCTCTTAATGAGACAAAATCAAGAACTAATTATTGGAAAAAATTGTTAAGGATAATTATAAAATTCAACGAAATATTACAAAATATAGGGCCTCCGCGTCATTTACGTCTTAAGAGTTCTAAAAATGTTGAATTAAGTATGACTTTATTGTGTAAAGTCCAATATTTTGAATAATCAATCACTGAATTCCTACAATGCTCGGTGTATTTTCTTATATCAAAACTTTTCATACATTTTCAGGTGTGAAACCGTTTTCGTGTACGCTGTGCCCGAAATCCTTCACGAAGAAGCACCACCTGAAATCTCATCTAAATTTCCATACCGGAGCGAAGCCGTACTCCTGTCCTCGGTGTAAGGTCGCTTTCACGCAATCCTCAAATATGAGAACTCACTACAAAAAGTGTAATGCGACAGAAGCGCCTGAGCTTAGTTGACATTGGTTTAAACATATACTACTTATATATTACTATATACTTGTATAATAGTTCTGGTGATATTATACAAAATGCTTATTGTTTTATAATTGATCACAAATTTTGATAATTTAGTGTGTCTGTTGATTAAATATCACTTATATTGATTTATAAGCAAAATACATTTTAATTTTAGCATGTTATCAGCAAGCCATTTGTATCTAAGATGAGTTACACATATAAAGTTAATTATAACATACAAATTTTACGATGTCCTCCCTACATCATTTAAACACATCTTCCTATATTAAGCACAATATTTATTAGCTCATGAACTGCCTTGATTTAAGCTAAATTGAATGAGATAATAAATTCGTAGTTACATGCTTAAAGCTTATATGATGATAATTGGTCATAGCAGTACAAAAATAGATAACTTAAATCAACTTGAAAAAGAACTACAATCCTATGTAACATCGTACGTTTCTTACCTGAAATATTAAAATTGTGGGCTTTGGCAGAGTGCCGGCTACACCCTTAAGTAAACACACATACTTAAGTCTTGTGGTGAAAAGAGTATATGCAAGATATTTAAATATATCGATATTTAAAAATATATCGTATATCGATAAGCTCTACATAATGGATCGTAGATTGTATTTGTGTAAGTATAAAAGGAAATGGAATAAAACCGCAATTTTAAATTTACTCCTGTTTTAATGGATTTGGTGTTTGAAAATAATCATTGATCAAGTGTACAAAATTACAGGCCTTTACAGTGAGTATAGGTATTTCTGGCATATTAAATAATTATAGGTATTACCTTGTCTCAAGGCATATAACAATGTTCGTATCTATAAATATCATAGCAGAATGATTAATACAATACAGTAATATATTGCTTATTTTGATGTATCATAAGTTATGTATTGTACTTATATACGATTATGTAAGAACAATCTATTTTTCTTAGGTTTTTAAGTATACTTTTATACAAGATTGATACAATGTTTAAATTTGTATAGTGACTGATAGTTGGGTATTAAAATTATGTACAATAAAACAAATCACGATTAGTTTCATTTTGATTTCAATGCATTATTACAAGTAACTTTGTCTTCAACTTCTTTTTGACTGCGTCTATCGAGTATATTATTTAAATGAGAAGTGTTCTTAATAATTAAAAGCCTTTTAAAAGACAATGTTTCACAATTATGATTTTCTTTTAAAGAACAATAATACTCAAGTATTTCGTCAAAGACTCAATATACAAAACATTAAATATACATAGGTGCTGATGTATCCATATGATATAAAAATATGTAAATTCTTTAAACATCAGAAAATTTACGTTACCAATTTAAGGAATGGCGAGAAGTTTTTATCAATATTATCAATAGTATTACACTAAAAAGTCACAATTCACAATTTACTATTTTGCGAATATAATATCTACATAGATTTTATTGCCAGAGTTTCAAAATCTTTCTAATTTCGACGTTCCAAGCATACATTATTTATTGAGTTTATTTACCATTTATCAATTTATAATAAGCTGGCATACCTATTAGAGTTTTTAAACTTTTCATTGATATGAATATAAAACATTAAGTAGGTACTTTAAATTTCAAGTAATTTAATGAAATAACAATATATCATGTACGCAAAACACTTACGCCGAAATCGACGCTTAATTTTATTTGTTAGAAATGATTCGTAATTATTTTCATTCTTCAGACAGATATTGATACAAAAATTTTAGCTCTTTAGGTAAATAGGAAGTATAAAATATACAGTTATTAAATTTATAAGTGATTGCATGTAAAAATCTTACTCATACGAACAATAGAAATATACAAAAAGCTATGTTTTGGTTCTACATCACGTATAAGCTATACCTACCAGTTTATGCGCCATACGGACGTATGTACTTACACATAATGTTAACCAGTACCTCTAAAAACATTCGCCAATCGTCACATTACATATTTATCTCAGCCTTTTTGATTAGGAGAATTATAATATTAAAGTACTAGAAATTTGGAATATAATAATACATACAAATTATTAAGTTGGGTGAATTAAGATTACATGTAGTAAATAGTCTGCGAGCGCATTCGACCGAGCGGTCGGCGCGCGCGATCGCTAATCTACCATGTGAAGCACCATTTGTTCTAGCGTAGGGACAATGTACACGAATCCTCCATTCTAATCTAAGTTACATTAGAATTAAGTTGATGCACATATGCGCTTACTCTCCAATTATTCATTAGGAACAACGATTTTAAAATACTATATGAATATCTTATTAGGATAACTTAAAAAGTAAAAAAATATTGATGCGCTTTTGGCACTTACTTCTAATTTGATTTCGACTATCTTTATAGTTATTTTAGTTTCAGAGTGACTCGACGAATTTGTGACAATTTGTATGTCGAGGGAATTATCGTCCAAATGGCATAAAAACCTATTGAGACCTTCTTTGGTGAATTTTTAAGAAATTCAAGTTTCTCATTTTATACTGCAGAAAGATAAGACATAAATCAGAACCTGCCAGTATTGATATATTTTCATAAAGACGCTGTAAAACACCTACATAATCCAAGTACGTATTTACAGGATATATACATAGAGTTTTTAAATAAAATAAAGATGTCATAAAACATATGTACAATAGAAATCCTATGTAGAAAAATTGAGCATTAGCACAAAGAAAGGCTTGAGACCTTAATAAAAATACTTTAACGGGCGACGAAACATTTCACGAAACGATCGTGTCCTTATTCAAGTACTTAGTACTTAATAACACCGCAATGCGCTTAAAACTAAACCATTTTTACAAATATACATCTCAAAGTTTTTATATTAATCTCATAGCCACTGAACTGAGTGTTACACACACGATTGTCTTTATAATAAACAAATACTTTCGTTGGATCACAAGAGTGGAATCACATGATGCGGCGGGGAGAAACGCGTCTGAACGGCGACGAAGCGGCGGCGGCGCGGCGGGCGTCGCGCCCGCCCTCAGGTGCATTCGATGATGAGCGGCTGGCTGGATTCGATGACGCTGGGACGCGTCTCGCCAGCTGCCGCGCCGTAGTGTTGCGGCTCGTGGTCGGGCGGCGGATGGTGCGGCCGGTACGGTTCGCTCGCCGGTGAAAGCTGGCCGTGCCCCGTCGCCAGGTGCGGCGTGGTGGTATGTGCGTGCCCTCCCAGCAGCACCTCGCTGTGCAAGAGCGTCACGCGCGCCCCACCGGCTCCCACCAGCCCTCCCTGCGACGCCGAGTGCACCTCGTACGCCGAGTGCCCCTCTCTCTCGTGGCAGTCTTTGTCGGCGGTACCTGCAAAGTGCACGCGAAAATGAAATCGGCCGCGTTCAACGACAGCGCAAGTGAAAGTTGTAGTTCACCTACGAAGAGAAAGTGCAACGCGATGCGACTGCTCCCGCATCTCCGTTTATTTTTATTTATTTGGTGAAATACTATTTAAAATAAAAGTGTCAAAAATATTATTCATGATAAAGTTTCAGTTCAGTGATTTTAAATAAGAATTGCGTTTTTATCGTGACTGAAAATAATAAATACTCACCAATACATTCAGTGTTGGCAGCGTTGGTGATTGCTAGGACTTCCTCGATGTTATTAGGCTTGCAACTTGTTGTTTTCCAATGGGTGCGTAAACCTGAAGCACTGATGTACTTCTTGTCACATCCTTGGCAGACGTATGGTCTATCGTTAGTATGCAGTCGTTTGTGAAGTTTCAAGTGTACGAATTGAGTGAATTTTTGCATACATAGATCACAAGCATACGGTTTTTGACCCGAATGTAAGCGAAGATGAGTTTTTAAATTTGATGTTGAAGAAAACCTTTTCTTGCATATATCGCACTGATGTGGTTTTTCTCCCGTGTGCACTAGATGATGTTTTTGTAGATGAGCAAGTTGTGTGAAGGACTTGTTGCATACGTTACATTTGAAAGGTCTTTCACCAGAGTGTGTTCTTAAATGAACTTTCAAGTTTGATAATTGACCAAACGTTTTGCAACACACATTGCATTCATAGTGCATTTTTCCGTCTTTCTTTTTCAAAGGATAGGGTAAACTTCTGTACCCGCGCGAAGACTGTGAGTTAGGGCTCATTGGAGATACCATTAAGCTACAGGAGCCATCAGGGCTCATGCTGCCATGTTGTGGAACAAGTTGACTGTTAACATTCGAATTTTGTATTAAGCTTAGCTGTGAACAGTTTTTCAATGTAATAACACTCGTTGATGACGGGTAGTGGTGACCGCTTTGTCCATTTTGAGCCCGCTCGTATTGATGCGTTGATGATACGGTTGGCGAGTAGGTATTTGGAGGAGATCCTAGTTGAGTAATAATTGTAGAGTTTGGTGGAGAATATAAACTGTAAGAGTAATTGGGGTACAGACTTTCATATCTCGTCTCTCTAATTTCTCTTATTTCACGGATTTCTCGAATTTCTGTCGTATGTGGAATCGTATGAGGCGGTGACGAAGAATATACGGAAGCTACGCTTGGAGTCGGTAATTGTTGCGGTAATGGTAGCAAAGACGGCAATGGGGTTAAATTTGAACTTGAATCTGGACTACAAGCGTTTCCATACCTTTGGCTCTTCTTATAAGAGTAAGCCATTTCAGTTGGTGAAGAAGGTGGTGGTGTTGCATTTGGTTGTCGTCTGTTAGGATCATTATTGTTGGTATCAATTCTGTTTCCAGTAAGTATTGTTTCCAATATCCTTGTATCTGGTGGAGAATATCGCATAAAAGCTGGTTGAGGCGAAGGGGAAATCGCTCCATCTTCATAGTAAGGTTTATTTAGCGGGACGATTGTATTTTGTGAAGATTCCAATACAATTACTGTTGATGTAGCAGGATCTCGCCGAGGGGGTGATAAATTTTGAGGTGTATCATTAGCAATCTCTTCGGCTATAATTAACTCCTTTTCACTTTCACAATCCATATCTTTATTGTTTTGGTATTGATAGGCTCTTGGCATTTTTATTTTAACTTTTCTGTACTCATTTCGGTGCATGTCCATGTCCGTCTTTTGGACGATAACAGTTTCTTTGGGTTCATTTGTTTTGTTCGAACAATCCAAAACATAATTTTCCACATCTGAATCACTGGAATCTTCAGGAGGTGTAAACTCATCATGATACCCATTGCTATGATAACCTTCGTCAGATCGCACTGATCCATCGTTAGGTGTTAACTGGTGTTCATAATGTTGAGGGCCACAATGAGTAAGGCTTGGTGACTTACTGCCTAATTTATCTTGGTGATTCTGTGCCATAGGAGAAGGACCGCGCATATCCCTTAGATGATGGTTTTGTGCAGGTGACCTATTGCTTTGTATTCTAGGATTTTCTAATTGATGTATCACAACATGAGATGTGCTTTCTTTATGTTGGTGAATTATTAAAGTTTGGTTGTCTCTATGATGCATTTTCACAGGCGATGGAGGTTGCATCAAACCATTTGGCGATAGTGTTGGGCACTCGGGCATTGGGTTTTCTGACTTATGGTGGATGATATTAGTAGATGTGTCTAATCTTATAATAGACCTGTCAGTTTTATTTAAAACTCTTGACTCATCGCGAGGCAAAATATTTGATGTTTCATGAAGGGACTTCTCACTTGATTCCCTTTTCCTTCTCCGACTGGGGATTTCTGTTTCTAAAAGTTCCTTTGCGTTTGTTAGTCCCAAAACATACTTCATATGATTAAAGGCAATTTCAGGATGTACTGGGGCAGGTGGCAAGCCATACGCTTTTTTGATAGTTTCTTCTTTGCCTGTGACAAAATAAAATAACAGTTGAGTGAAAGTTACAGGTCACAATTCTAATCAATTAAATTTTAGCGTTTGGTGAATGTCTCGTATAATTGTTCAATCACTACTTACATATAGAATAGGTAGCTCTTTCTGGGTCAATATCATAACCTAATCTTGTCGCAAAGTCTTTGCAATACCAGACCATTAGCTCTTCATTAGGCATAATATCTCTGAGGAAAAAAGAAAATAATTTTAATTACAGTTTTCGTATGGTCTTAGCAATCGCCGTAAAGTGATTTTTACGCCAAAATATTCATAGTGCTTTAAAGTCAGTTCCAAGTCTTACCTGATGGTGTAAAAATATATGTGTTCTTGGTGTTGACACGCTACGAGGTTCATCACTGAAAGCGAGTAAGCTGACGCTACGTATCGCATCCAGTTCGCTACGCTCGTGTCGGATCCATCCAGGTAATAATAGTCACTATCTTTGAATATCTGCAATTAAAATAAGATTCTCCTATTAAACATCGTTACGTAGATATAGACGATAATTTCGTAGTTTTTAGAGTTGTCAATGTTTTCTTACGCGTTTGGGGATTAACACATTTTTTGGACTCTAAATATAATTGTTGAAAAAATATTAAATTGTAATCATTGTGTTCAATTCCCTAGCAAAGGCGAAACACATGTAGCGTCGCACGTGCGCAATATTTGCATGCGCGTGCAGCTGATAGCGACTGCTTACAATTATCATGGTAGAAGTCAATGACGAGGCCACGTCATATTGTGGGACACAAACGATAAAAATGTCTCATGAACGCATGGATCGATGAACGCATTTTAAATGACTGTAAGGAATTGCACCAACTTTGTATAAAAACCTGATTCGGTACACCTCAATTTAGTTATGATTTTAATAATTTTGACTCTGCTTTAACTAACACAATTAGATACTTATAATTAAAAGATTTTGTAAGCAAAGAAGATATCTAATTATATTAAGCATCCAGCACCGTAAAAGGTTGTAAAGCCCAATCTCACCTTAATGTTTCCATAAGTATGATGTCTGACAGTTTCCTGTACCTGGCCCAAAAGAGAGAGGAATAGGTTAGTTAGAGACAAGAAAAGTGCATAGTTATTTGGGCGTAGAAGGGCGCAAAGTTGCAAATACTAAGATTAGTTAGTTTGATACTGATTGTATGGGTATGTTTCGATATTGAGGGTTCGTGAATAACATATATACAAGTACAAACCCAATACAAAAGTGTAAATTATTTAATATGTTCAAAAATACAGTAAAGCGAAATAAGTATAAATGAAAAAAAAAACTTACCCTCCAATAATACCGCCACGAGACTTTGTCGTTTGGTTTGTTGGGTGTCCGAGTTCCTTCAAAGGGTCCAAATCTGGTCCCACGAGGAATAACTCCTGTACTCCATACACCTTCGGTCTGCAAATGATACCATTTATTTAAATTTAAGAGATTTCTTCATGATTTAAATATATCAGCGATGTACACTTAATTTATTATTATATGCTTAAGTTATTAAAAAAAAAACACGTTAAATTTGCTTACAATCAAATGAGTTTTTAATATAATGCTAAAAATTTATGGAACAATATGGATTTTATATTTCATTTAGACTTTAAGAGAGTTGTCTAGTATGTGTAAGTACAAAATTAATTATTGCTTCTTCAAATAAGAAAGTAATTAGGTAAGGAAATTTCCGTACGGTTTTTACTCACGGGTGTATTAGGTGTGGAGAGGACGGCCGAGGGCCTGAGCGCGAGGCTGCGGGGCAGCGTGCGCTCAGCGCGGCCAGGTGTCCCGCGCTCGCAAGGCACATCTGGCACGATGTAGACCGTCAGGCGTTCGAACTCCTCCTCACGCATCCGGGTTACATCATACGCGCCAGCCGCGCCGGGACTGCCCGTGCGCCCCACCGTTGTACTGGGAATCTCCTCGCTTGTTGACTGTTGACAATCCAATTTACTATTTATTACACATGAGTGCATTGTTTAAGTAGCGCTTTCCAATTTGCACTTCGAAAGACGATTGGTTTCTTAGTTTATTTTTTGACCAAAGAGGTCTGGTATCTTGAGGAAGTAATGAGAAAGATATTATTATCTAAACTTCTCCGAAAGTTTGTGATGACAGTCAAACTAAATATTGCAAATTATGGTAATTATTGCCTGGAAAAATATTGGACCTTGCCAGTCAATACTGTGCACGAAAACAAATTAGGCGTAATGAATATGTTTTCCTTTGTACGGACTTGCTCTTAGGAAGAACTTTAATTAAATAGTTTTTTCCAATTATTATGAATATGTTACTTAGAATATAAAACTTATCTTAACAATGAAGTAAAGAAGTGGTGCGTGAAGTGCGCCATTTCTTTTTGGGAAAGGTCCTTTAGATATTAGCACACACATTTTATTAACTGAATTTCTCACATAAACACATTAAAATTCATACTATTTTGACTAAGTTTAACACCGTATGTAACAAATGAATATCCTTGAACTTGAAATTACTCGTAAGTACTGAAGACAATTGATTTTTCCACTTTTGCGCACTAGATAGTAAAGTTAAAACACTGATTTTCATTTCAAGAAATGTTTAAAATTGCTTACAATTATAAAAATAATAGCCATGTTAGACAGCCAGCGTGACTAAAGTTGCTGTATTTTCAGCGGCATCTTGACCGCCGGCCGGTACCATTTTCAGTCCCAAAAAATATGCAAACGAATTGCACTTCTCCCTTCACACTGGTCTGCATCGCCCGGAAGCGTTAGCGCAAACTGATTCTTGTGATATCCTAAAGAGGGCTTATTTTAGGAAAATGAAGAGTACGACATCGGCTGTGTTCGATAAAGGGGCGGCGCCACTACTGACCCAGTTTTGTGATAAGTGCGCACTTTCTACTGCGCACTGACACTTCCCCTTTGCCTATTTATATTTTCCGCAAATTCCATTTATTCCTTACATATTTAACACCCTGATGCATGTTTAAGTAGTAATTGATAAATTTGCTTACCAGTCTCATTTTGATAATTGTTGTTTACGCTAATTTCTTATTCCATGTGTTGATGTAGTAAATACCTGGTAACAAAGAAAATTGTACATTAGAACAAACTTAAATTGTTACGATATCTATTAACTCGTCTCAAATTACAGTAAGAAATATAATAGATAGCAAAATTATCGCATTTTACGTTGAGTAGGTAAGTATATTATAAAATATTTGCAAATTTTGCATAAATAAACGGAAATAGGATGCCAATAGAGTTGTTTCTATACTATGTATGATGTCGATCCAGTGACTCCAAAAATAATTCTAATAATAATAGTATGATTACAAATGAAGCAAAATGTTGAGGTGAGTACGATTCAAAATATGTTTATTGAATTCAACTGTTCGAAATTATTTTGGGAACATTTCATTACACATATTCCACGCTAAGAGTAAAAATAAAATATTAATATTTATTTGTTGATGAACAGTGAAGTAATCTGTGCGTTCAACATGTCATTGCATAATTTGAAGTCGGAAGTGATGCGACTGCGGCCGTCGACTCCTATCGGTGAGAACGAAGAATTTGTTTTTCAAACCGGCTTATTTTACATTCAAATGGTTGCGCAAACGCTGTTTGGCTCCCATATTGTAAACGTTGGTACTGATGATGCGTTATGAGTGATGCATTTACCGAACACTTTCGTCTTGTGGGACAAAAAAGAGTTGCGGTAAATGGCCTCTGGCCGCATTAATATTTTTGGATAGATAGATATTTTTGGATAGATAATGGCTACAAAAATACAAGAATGTGAATAAATCGATTCTCTTCTAACTTTAGTCAATACCTATGTCAATATATGTTTTAATGATACGAGTAATACCTTACTAACACTAGGTTCCAAAGACTCCATATCCCATCAAATAGATAAAAGTATTTATTTATCAGTTATAGTCCAAATAGTTCCACAAACCAATATTGTAATAACAAAAGAAAAACATATTGCTTTTCACAAGCTACTTATAAGATTCAGATAAAAAATATAAATTCCTTTTTTGATTTTGTTATTATTCAATATATGAGGAACAATCGAAACACTAAAATTTTAAGTTTTCAAACAATCATAAATATGTACCTAAATTAAATGAATCATTTATTAGTTCAATGAAACTAATCCATTCGCTCCATCTACATAGTATTAGGTACGTATTAAGGTTTTTACTTTCGTTTTTCAATATCAATATCTATGTATTTTTGCGTATACATATATGAAACAAACAAATCGCACGTAAACGGATCAAATCAGGAAAAAATACAATTCAGGAAAACTTGTTACGCAAATTATTTGTATTGTAGTATCAAAAGGGTCTAAACGGCTATTTTTCAATTAAAGGCTAATCCGATGGTAAGTGATTATTGCCGCTCATAGACAACTGTATCTACTTTCGCATAGAACACACGTTCTGCCTGATGCCTCGCTACTCTCGAGGACTAAGATGGTCCCTTCGTATTTAAGTCAGCCGACATCCTTCCTTCCAAGGAAATTGATTGACGCTTAAAAAAGGTGTGATACCTCCCCAGTTGAATTGTATTGATTGTACCTTCATATTACGTTAATTTATTTTGTAGTTTCAAAAGGGAATCGTAAGTGGCCATATACCGATTAATGATTTACGTCTGTAAAACGAGATATAGGAAGCGCACGTGAGCACGCGTTGCGCAACTCGACCGCGCAATGTCACGCCGTGCACGCGAGCCGATCCTGCGGCCCTGGTTTTAGGGTTGCCTCCACAAGAACCAAACTTCCAATGTTAGTACGAAAATTCCGTTAGATTTTTCAGACCTTTCTCTCTAGTGGGGGATTCAAAATTTAATTTCGAATTTTTAGTAGAACGCACTTGTTTGCGCGTTGCGTAAAGAGTTCTTTATCTTTTATATCTTTAAGAGATCTCAATAATATATCTAGCATTGCATTCTGAATCTCGATGTTTATATGTGTGTTTTAGTTTTTATACAGTATTTTATATCAGTACATATCTTTATAATAAAAATATTTACTTTTTAAAAATATATGGTAAAGATCTGATTTATATTAAAAACCAATATGCTTTAAGAAAAATAAATCGTAAATATAGTTATCAAAATCATTGCAAAACTATCTCAACCTAACCAAAAAATATATGAAACAATTACTAAAAAAATAAATTTGGTAAAATTTCATCACTACATAGTATAATACAAAGTCGCTTTCCGCTGTCTGTCTGTCCCTATATATGCTTAGATCTTTAAAATTACGCAACGGATTTTAATGCAGTTTTTTTAATATATAGGGTGTTTCAAGAGGAAAGTTCATATGTATAATATATGCATAATATAGTAGAGAGACACTGATAATTTTAGAGGTTTCTTGTGATGTCGTAAATAAACACATTTCTTTGCGCTTTTATTGCAAACGGTGGTTTAACCCTACGAGATAGATCAAAATAATGTACTGCAGTATTTTTTCGTATATTTTTTAGTTATCGAACTTTTACACATTATTTAATTTGAAAGCCTTACGATGTCCGCGGGTCAGCTAGTATTAGAATAAAAATGACATAGAATCATTTATGAAATCGGGATCGAGTCTTTAAGTCACATTTTTTCATGCTTTCAACTTAAAAAAAACTATTGTAACTTACTCCTATGTTTTCCAGAATTTAATCTCAAAATCCTTGGTATGGAAGCCATTCCGCCAAACGGGTTGTTGTTTGTCTATCTTTCAAAGCCACGGCTTAAGTCGAGTCAAGTAGGATATATCTTAGTCAACGGCTCTGAACTGGAAAGGAAATTGAACAGCGTGGTGCATAAGCATATAAGCTTTCCGCTTGAACCAGTTTACCGATGTTCCATTGTACTGTATTCACGCGTTCAAATCTTGATGTGTTTTAAAGCTATGTAATACCATTGTCAGCACATTACAGTTCCATAGCTGGACTTCGATCTATTCTTAGAACGTAAAGGTTTAAGGTTTTTTGTAAAATAAATATTATACTGGTGTATTAGGTAATATAAGGCAGGTTTCACAAGTATTTCAGATCATTAAGGAAACCTGCAAGTATTCCGTATTAAAATAAAATATTGAAAATAATAAGAAATTCATTTTAACTGATTACCTTGGATTCAGAAAAGTGCCGGTAGTTACTAGCCATGTTGATTAACAAAAGTCAAACAGTCGTTTGTACATTTCTAAGCAATATTTCAAATGTTGCAGTGAGGTTCGAATCAGTTTTTTAATCATATTGCCTCCATGGACTTTTGTCCATTAGTCCACCATTTTGCTTCTGAAACTTGGAAACAATGCATTCTTAGGTAGCAAAATATTTCTCCGTCCATGAAATTTGATTGATTATTTCCCGAAGGAACATAATAGTACTGGATTATGGAAATTTTAATCACAATAGTTGGTGTAGTAATTAAATAAAAACGTCCAAGAAATCCCTCATTGAGCGTGTTGTTTTTTCATGATCCATGATTTTCATGCTTCTGCTCATTCATCTGATCAGAAGTTGCACTCAAGGCAATTTTAACTGACGTTACTGACGTTAGAAGCATACAATACCTTCCAAGTTTTTCAGACTTAGCCCCCCGTAACTTTCGGTGATTCCCGAAAACTAAGGACATCTGTGAAATAAAATTTGACGACGATAACGCGGTCATAGTTTCCGCACAGAAGAGAGCCAAGAAAAATTGTGTTCTGAATGAATTTAAATAAAATAGAAAAGAGCTATTCTTAATTTATAAACTAGAAAGAAATTATGATAAAAATGCACTATATTTTTACAACGATTCCAAAAACTTTATGATCTATCCTCGTAAATACAGCAGTATCAGGAATAGTCTATTTCTGCATAATAATAGCAGTTTATGACTTGAAATTGAAGCCTGTATTAGTTATAGTGCACATTGAATATGTTTCTATAATAAATCAGTGTGCTTAAATAATTCGCAGAAATTTAATACAAGTTCTTCAAATAACACGCTAAAGTGAAATAATTATTCGCCTATTAGCAATATTCCTGAACAAAGCTCAAAAGTACATTCCGGTTTTAAAATAAACCGCGAAGTGTTCTCAGCATAAATCATAATATTTTATTAACATCCAGCTAATTTAAACCTGAAAATCCAGGTAAAGAGCGCTGCTTGTGAAATAATGGAAATAGGATCATAATCTTGCTACGGTAATAACATCGTGGGTCGAATGTTTATTCAGTTGGGGCTTAAATCGGCTATTTCGTACCGAGCATATTTTCGAATTTACATCGTTTTTCGCCCAAACTTCGCAAGGTGTTATAATTCTAAACAATTTGCCTTCGCGAGTTCCGGAATTGCTCTCATTCAGAATAAGTGGCCGCCCTCCTTATCTCGGCATCACAATTTTACCTCTCAGGGAAATTGACTATTTACCTTCGCATACGATCCGGAGATGTAGTATCGTATAAGTACTTCACAGCTTTCCCGAGGGCTGTGTAATTATATTATTTTATTCAAGTAGGTTCACGTAAGCAGACGCCATAACGTTAAGCTTTATTGCTTCGTTTACGCATCTCTTCACTTGATTTAAGTCTTTCAATTTGAAGATACTTACTAATTACGTGAATCTTTTGCTTTATAATAGAGATTTTGACGTAAATATGTATCTTACAATTTTGTATTGTAATACGTGTCTATCATATTTAAATTTTTTGAAGTATTAATGTGTATTTTAATAAAAAAGTTTAAAATTTCTTGGTAATTTAATTTTCAGAAATACAGCAGTCATGGCCATAATGATATTTTACCAATATACGATATATGTAGGTATATAAATTCCTTTCACTAATGCTTCTGTGAATGAGAAATGAGAACGCGTCTGTTTTCTATCTATATATTTAAAGGAATTAAATTATAAATACAGAGGTAAGGTGAAGTATATGAAATCTTTTATGAAGTGAGAAGAAAGATTTTCTTAAGACCCGAAGTTTGGCTCTATCTTAATTTATTAAGGAGCTACAGATTAGACGACAACATAAGATTATCTTGTCTCAATATCACACATGTGACATTGTTTTGACTTTGGCCTTCGAGTCTACCAATACGGTTATTCGTTCTACCAACTTTGGTTCATGCAAAATTTCCATCTAAATATGAGCTAAAATCGGACTACGGCTTACGTTGATACCGAAGCTGGCCATTAGGTTCGCAAATACATAGATTAAAAGCAATTTAATTAGCAATTTAAAAACATGCACTTTCAGTTATTCTGTTTGAAACAGTATCTAGCTAGTTAGTGTTAATATATATTATACTTTTATTTGAAGTCGTACTTTGTATTTCTAAATTATAGTATTAACGTTGTTAGAAATGATAAGATGAAGGTACACTTTATACACTTTATTCCAATAATTACATCTTAAAAGCATGTTATAAAATATTTGTCATCACTATTTAAGCTTCTAGGGACATTTTTAAAAACTCTCAGGTACTTTTTGTCTAATTAAAATCAACTACTATAAAAAGTGCAGCAAAAAGTGCGTAATTATAATATAACAATATTTTAACAACATTGTTTCACGACAAAATAAAATCTCTTCAATTTACGACTCACCTAGCAAGATGCAGCGTAAGGCATAGTTTCTACGTGACCCTTTTAAATTTTATATTTTCTCTTGAATACTTCGTTTAAATTCAGTCTTATTCCTCAGTTTCAGTACTTACTTACAGTAGGTCATTTCTTTTTATAAAATCCCGAGAGCAAGCGAATGAGCG
>DWTU01000252.1:0-19683 GCA_018251515.1 Cecropterus confusis | reverse complement strand
TCTTAGTATCCGATTGAGCTGATATTTGGAATACATATTCAGTTCTGATGACAATGAAATTATACGTAATCAACTAGCAGACCCGTGGTCACTTCGTTGGGCATTAAAAATATTTTTAGTGTGGTTCTTAGTAATAATTGTTAGGGTTTATTATCCAACAACTAAAAGGAGGATTAGGTTTTGAACGCGTATGTATGTACATAAGAATCAATTTGCATGCCAATTTCGCGAAACATGTAAGCTCTTGGTTATGTCAAATCTTGGTGACTGGTTATTAAAATCAAGCAAAAAAATCACGTTTGTTGTATGGGAGCACTCTTAATACTTATTTTATTCTGCTTTTAGTATATGTTGTTATAGCGGCAACTGACATACATCATCTGTAACAAAAATTGACTGCCAATCATAGACAGACAGACGAACAGACGAGTAACGGAGTCTTAGTAATATATATATAGTAGTTTAGGTGTCCATAGCGAACAAGCAACGTGACACGTAATTTATATATATAAATAAGTAAGAGGAAGAGATTTTTGTTAATTCAAAATGGCAGCCGCAATAAAACGGCGTATTACATATTTTTGTACAAGTCACTCAGTATGGGTATCAAATGAAAGAGCTTAACTTGGAGAATACAATACACTACGAAAAAAAAATTAAATCCAAGATGGCCGCCATCGAAAAAATTAAAGATTACATATTTTTGTACAACCCACCCAATGTTTGTATCAAATAAAGGGGCTTAAGTTGTAGAATACAAAACACTACGGAAGATAAATGAAATCCAAGAAGGCTGCCAGTAAAAAGCGTGTAAAAAAATGGAAGATTACGTATTTTTCTGCAACCTACCCAAAATGGGTATCAAATGAAGAGGCTCAACTTGTAGAAAAAATTGACCAGAAAAAAAAAATCAAATCTAAAATGTCATATAATTATATTAATTTTCATAATTTACGTATATTTTTATAAAGTTGGAAAACAGTACTTAGGTAATAACATGTGCTAAAACAAAACAATTTTCATTACGAAGTGGCGAATGGCCCGCCTATTAACATCTTAACGATGTTCTCTCTGGATTCATTCCATTAGGCAGCTCGTTCACTCAATGTAATGAAGTCTTATGTATCTATATACATATCTTATTGTGTCAAACTTTACACGTGTGCCTTGTCAAGATTACGTAAACGAGCTGTCCATCAGAGGATAAGTGGACTGCCGTGGCAACTCCATACGAAATGGGGGTTCTATCAGAAGCCTATCTAGGTGCTTGGTTACTTCTGAGGATTAAGATTGTCACTTTTAATGTAACTCAGCCGAGAAGCAGCCCATTGCACCAAAACTCAAGAATGGCTTTGTGCAGAAATAGAAATAGGTATGGCGGTACTCGCTAGGTCGAATTAAGCAGTGCTTTTTTATTAGGGTGGGAGACCACAGGATGCATAAACTGAAAAAAATAAAGAAATTGAAAAAAAAAACTTGGTAATCTTTATTGTTATTAGTTTTCTTTTAATAGGTGAAAATGATCAAAATACAAAATTTAATCTATCTTTCCTGAACACGCCTCAAAGCCTCATACGAGACTTTATTTCTATTTCTATTATTATGTTTTTATAAACAAATTATTTCTATTTTCCCTCAAATCTCAGTGCCAAGGGATGCGTTGCTTCCGAGGACTAACGCGGTCGCCTCATATAAAAGTGAGTAGGCATTCACATCCTCCCATAGAAACATAGAAATGTCAGAAACTGGTGAAGCTACCTCCCCGGCCAAACCACATTCGTTCTATCATCTTGCACAAAATTAACGACTTAATGGGTAGAGATGACAAATGAAAGCAATTAAATTAAACAAAAATTATGAATGAAGACAAATAAACAGTAATCGAAAGATGAAAAAAAAATATTTGTTTTTTTTTCGATTAAAACACTCTTTCCTATTCCCAGTTTATAGACATTCGTAAAACTAATAGTCGTCATAAGAAGAACTACATAGTTATTACGTGTTTTGCCCTTCCAACACTCAATGTAATTTGAATGTTAATGTAACCTTCAAATATCTTTATTAACTGTGTTTCAAGCATAATGTATCTCGAACATTCGAAAGGTATTTTGGGTATTGAGCCAGTTAAATGTGAATCCCTGCAAAGGTTTTTCCACTGGCAATGCCTACAGTACAGCCTTCATAGCGCATGCGCTAGTACATGCGCGGTAGGACTGTCGGCAGAACGGCCAATTCTTCCCTGTTCCCTTGACGTCAGCACAGGGAACGGAAAATCCAGAGCTCTTGTCATCAAAACAGGGAAAAAGCATGGAAAATTGTGGTGAGTACATCCTATACTTTCATCCTATACAACGATTTTTACATAAAATATGTTAATCACATATTGTTTGCCAAAAGTTAGGTTTTCACCTTTCGTGTATTAAAAGTCTAATAGCTAGAAGGATTTATAGGTTGATAGAATGAGTTTGAAGATTGTGTATCTATTATTAAACTGGTACAATGAGACTATGATTGATATTGGATTCCAGTTCTATTTTTAGATGCTTTGTGATGAAAGATCAATTGTCAATAGTGCGCGCGCCGTAAGCTCGTGACCTTTCATCTTAATTATACGATCTATATCCTTCTACGCACTTAAATGATTCTAATTAAGAACTTTAATGTGAATTATAACTAGTGATGTAATATTAATTAGGCTTACTAGAAACTGTGTCTATAACAGACAGAAAAACAATGTATCCGTAAAATACTACCTCCATTTTTTAATAAGAAAAAAAAAACTGATTTTTGTTGTCGGTGGTCAGTGGTGGTTTCAGGAGCGTTA
Source organism: Cecropterus confusis (assembly GCA_018251515.1). Taxonomy (NCBI): domain Eukaryota; kingdom Metazoa; phylum Arthropoda; class Insecta; order Lepidoptera; family Hesperiidae; genus Cecropterus; species Cecropterus confusis. The sequence goes on along the minus strand of DWTU01000252.1, from coordinate 16,859 downwards.
CCTAGCCTTGATTCCAATAAATGCTTTGCTTTTGACTTTTCGTACATGTAATTGATCTATTTGTCGGTACACGTATCAAAATACGCATTTTAAGATTTTAATTATTATCATATTATAAAGTCATTTAGGTCAGTGTATTTTTATATTTGTTTGGCGTAGAGATCTTAGATTCATAAAAGCTGACACAGAAAGGTAAATGGACGGCGATATAGGTATTATTAATTTTAGATTCGGTATTTGAAGGTACATTAATTAAAGAGTAAGGAGAAAATATAGAGATCTCTTCTATTTTTTACGAAAATTCGTCTATTAGAAAGAAATCTGTTTGGGATTTTGGTTGTTAATAAAAAAACTGGTAATTTTTAAAAAATAAGTTTCAGAAAATTTGGTACTTAAAAAAAATAATTAAAGTTAAGAATTATAAAAGAGAAAAATTATAAGATTATAATGTAATATCACTGTACACACATAAATAAAATTACGTTTCGCTGTGTGAATTAACACATGAGAAGGGGTTATGAAAGTCGAAAAAATTATTGTGTTCAAGAAATCGTATAAAATTACTTCCCAATAAATTGCGGCCTACAAAGAAATTAAATAGGCCGATTTAAGAAGACAGGATGTTGTTTATGACCTGAGCATCCTAGATTTTCGAGATAAAAAAGGCACGCTAACCGGACTTATCAAATTCTTTGTAACTTCCTTTATGTCTAAAAAAATGTCATGAACTCATATTTTTTATATATTTGTTCTAATTAAGAATCAAGTTCTGGGGCATTAATGAACAACCATGCTAAGCTATTTAGAATATTTTCAGAACAAGTTTAGATGTACGTATAATAAATCGTCGTCCACTCATTATTGCCCCACTGCTGGGCACGGATGTCGTCTCAGACTGTCAGAATTTTAGGCCACAGTCTATCGCAGGCCAAGCGCGATTTGGTCGAACTTTGAGAACTTTTTTTAGAGAATTTTCAGGTGTGTCCTTACGTAAAATTGTGATAATTAATTTATAATTATTATTTCGCTCCAGTGATACTATTTCTTCAATTATTACTGGTTCTAAACAGGATTGTTAAGCACTACTAATTTGAACGGGTTGGGTAGACGCGTATCTGAATCTGTGAGACGTTTCATCTCTGAGTAAGATAATCCACCAACCTTACTTAAAGTAACTGATCATCTTTTACTTATCATTAGATAGACTACTATCATTATTATTATTATCATTTCCTTGTTGGACTATTTCATAAAAATCCAAACAGGGACGGTAAGGTTAATGAGGTATCGATTGAGTTCAGAAGGCTTAGCCTAAGTACAGAGAGGCGCGGGGAGGTGCATCCAGGGATTCGCCCAGTATTTGAAACTGCTCAGAAACCTGTGCGCAGTCTTAATTGGAATGCGTTATTGATTTGTGCGGGCCCTAGCGTCCAGGCCTTAGTCTAGCTCCAGACACGACGCCGCGAGGGTGTTAAGCTATATCTGATTTTGAATTTAATACGCGTTACTATATTTACATAATGGACAGAAAGTCACTTCGGATGAAAGGGTGAGAGTATATCACTAATAAAAAATTGCCGCAAGGAACAATCGCGTGAAATGCCACCTGATGCTTTCGTTTATTTTTGTGTTAGTCTGTTTTTCGGATCATCTAATTTACAAACGGTTGAACTTATTTTGATAGGACCTTTATTAATAGATAAAATATCTACTTGTAAAAATGTCATGATTACTTATTTTAGGATAGAGACTTATTAACCATTACATGTACTTGTAGAGATAGCTTTGAGAATTTATTAGATTTACACAAATGATCACAGCGCAGAAAACGATCATACAAGTGGGCGTTAGGAATTTACTACGACTTACTTTGGACTAGATCTGTGTTGCGGTTTTTCCAGCGTTTAATAAAATGTAACATAATTTTAATTGTAATTTATAACTTTTCATAGAGTATATAGATTTTAATGAAATTAAGAGTAAATGTTACTTCAAGATACGGACTATAAATATAGTTCTAGTTTATTAAATTAAATTAGACGGAATTTAATTATAAAATATATAGAAATTTCTATTATTACTTGATATAATGAAAATATATGAGATGTACAGTCATACAGGACTTTCATTTTTATTATATATATCTTTAATGAACCAACAAGGCCTTGAAAATGAGTTCCGATTAGCCGACTTCACTCAGTTATTAATACTCGGTTACTAATTCGTCATTGTCTGTCTGCGCATCAAATTAATCTGTCAAATTAATCTGTCAATTTAACCATAACTTTAATAATAATAATAACAATATAACAATAAATGGGTTACAACTAGATTGTCCTTAATATGAGTTTGTTACGTTTCCTCAAAACAATCATTGTTTACTTTTTACGTCCATACATTGGAATTTACTTGCACTTTCTTCTTTTCCTTTTTTTTGGATGAAAACGTAAACGGTGATTTTTTTCAGGATAGGTAATAATCGTGCGAAAAACATAGGACGATAATACTCGTACTTTTTCACGATTAAATAATAGACGATTTATAGGACTCGGCGGAGTGGGGAAGCAGTGGGCGGGCGGTGTATCGTCACCAATTAATCTGTGACAGATTTTCTGTGTTTTATGCGCAGAATCTCGCATACGCTATCGATTCGGGCGGAGTTTGCTATTTGAATTATATTGGGATCAATTATATAGATTGCGAAATTTTAACTTACATTCGGTTATCATATATTTTTTCGGACAGTAATTAAGTAAATAGGTTCAATTGATGGTTGCAAGAAGCTAGTATACCGGTAGTTAGCCTGCTGAATGTGAGCGGTACGATAGTAGGTCCGACATGTATTGTAGTTGTTATATGTAGTTACATGCAGTCGCTGCTTTCACATAACACTCATCAACCTCAGCTACATGTATCAGTCCACTGCTGGATATAGGCTTCTCGCAAGATGCGACACTAAACTCGATCTCAATCGTACATGGGGTATGTAGCTCTCTACCCTATAAAATTAACAAAATAAAAAACGTGCGGCACTCGGGGACTGCCGCGGTAAAGCTATTGCATAGCATTTTTTATCAACTTATGCAATTATAATTATTTATTTATTTATGCAGTATTTTTTTTCTTTGTAATTAATTCAAGTTACACTTTTTGACCGATAAGAAAACATTTATATTTCTTTTATTGAATAAATGAGAATTTAATATATAGGTTATTCAGGAATTTTATAATTGAAAGGTATAGTTTATTATAATTATAACTTCGTACAGTCGTACCATATACATACACGTTAAGCGAACGCTCGGTACTGAACGCGAGCTTCGTGGTAGGCGTCGCGCTCGAAGCCCGAGATAAAAGCTATACAATAGTTTAAATTTTTAAGGTGACTTCAATATGACTGTGGCATGATAGAAAACGAATGAGAGGTGAACAAAAATACTGCCAATATTGAAACATCTAATGTCTTCGATAAATTTAAGGTGTAACACGATAACGGCTTCTTATCGTCAACAAGTTGTTATCAAGTCGATAACAACCAATCAATATTGTTTGGCCTCTCATGCTGAACACCGCTTTGTTTGATACCGCTGTGTTTTACGAATAACCTCTCTACCGTTAGTGTTATAGAAATTCAGTGTACTTTTCTTCTAAATGTACAAAATATTTGCAATTTCGCTTTAGTATTTGTATAAAGCTAGGATATTCGGTTCAATGTTTTGTTATGACGAAAACGACGTTTTTATGCAATTATAAGCCAAGCAAACGCGTAACACACCGAGAAATATAAATATCAACAAAGATATGTGAAGTTCCAATTTGGTTCTTGGATAAGCAAGTGAGCAATAATTTAGATCTGCGTATTAAGTTACATAGTAGGTATATTAAGTATGTAAGCACATAGTACATATAACAATCGTTGAGAAAAAAAAATGTTTAAAAGCATCAATATAGAGCATATGTCTCTCCAGGTTAATTCCGCGGCTTCGACCGTTTCGGTCTCGTTCACCAGGATAATGAGTATCCCATGTCTTAACTATACGTGTTAACCATACATCCTCACTTTCGCATTTATAATATTAGTAAGATTAACACCAGATGTTCTGACTAAGCTGTCAGGTCAGTAACACATCAATATATCTGCGTCCTGAACATTCATATTCTTTATAACATTAGAAAACCTATTTTGCATGCGTTTTGAAGGCAGTAAATACCATAGTGATTCGATTGTAAAGGCGCCACAGTTATTTTTAATTTATACATTGTTAAGTACTACTATATAATACTTTACTGTTATTCGTTATTTGTTACTGAATTTCATTATGGATGTTCATGGATAGTAGCGATTTCTTAAACACAAAAACAATTATAGAGCTTATGAGATGTTGATGAGGGCATTTATAAATATAATATTTTTCTTACACCACCGCATCGGAACACGACCTCAACTGAGAAGATCCGGCAAGAAATTCAGCGGTCTTGTCGTTTTTTTGTATATTTGAGTTTTTTAACGTTTTTAAATCCATCTTCTTTTGAACATGTTCAATTAAAATAATGTTATATTTATTTTCCAGTATTTTGTACTACCTAAATTATACCGGTAGGTGTTTGAACATTCACCATGTTCGAGGGGGCGGTCGCCGGTATCCTCAACCGGCTCCTGGGCAAGTACGTCCAGGATCTGGACACCGAGAACCTGAACGTGGGCATCTTCTCCGGGAATGTCAACCTCACTGATCTGAAGCTGAAGCCCGAGGCCCTGGTAATAATAATTATAATTTATTTTTGATACACTTTACAAACTTTGTGTTTGTTTTGTTTGTTTTTGTATTTAACGGGTACTTAGGATATACGGTTTTTGAATTAATATGATATTGATCTACTGTAATTAAATCACCATGGCTCAAGGTGTCATAAGTATGTAATTAAAACAAATACTTCAAGGATAAATTTGCTACTTTATAGTTTGATCTGTCGGTAGGATAGTATTATTGTTTTTTTTTTTAACTTGTAATTCTTAGTAATAGCATGGAGTCGTATGTGGGATTATTACAAACCTCTGACCACACCTTTGGGACAATATAGGCGTGATGTTATGTTTATTAATTTAATGAAATGATATTTCTTTAATTACATTGAGAATGTTTGAAAATATTGCGATTAACGAGAATCGATCTTTTAATGCTCGATTTAATTGAGAATCGATTCGAGAATATAATCAGAAGTTGTTTTCTTTTCAAGAGAATCGACACGCCTGCTGCGGAGGCTGGCAGGTGTCATTGACAAACATTAACGGCAATGTTTGTAGTTGTAATCAATATTAATTACAATTATATTTAATCAATATTGTTGTTAATCCACAATGGTCGCCACGAAAAAAAGGCGGATTACATATTTTTCGTACAACCCACCCAATATAGGTATCAAACGAAGGGGCTTAACTTGTAGAATACAATGCACTATGAAAAAAAACAAATCCAAGATGGCCGTGATTAAGAAAATGGAAGATTGCATATTTTTGTACAACCCCTCTAATATGGGTATCAAATGAAAGGGTAGCATATTTAGGGACAACCTAAAAATGAAAAAATAAAATAATATAAAAAAAATGTTTTTAAAAACGAGCTTTCATTCAATGTACTGAAAAGAAAAAATAGATGTAAAACCCATCATTTTGATGCGTTATACATTTTCATATCGTATAAAAGCTTGCTCTTATATTAACTTATTATTGGTCTCAGATAACATAGTAAATTCTTATTTCAAAATTATAAGTGCACGAAAAAATAATAAGTACTCTATTAACTGTATAGTGCAATAAAATCCAATATTAAAAAAACATGTTGATACCATTTAAATCTGTTATTAAAATTGTCTTTCGGTTTTATTAGAATTACGTTGAACATAAGTAAGGTTTCTATGATTAATTTTCTACCACGAGAAACATTTCATGCTATTTACAGTACGAACTAGACCTACCAATTGATGTGAAAATTGGTACCATTGGACGGATAAGCCTTCAGATACCATGGTCAGGTCTCTACACTCAGCCAGTAGTCATCAATATTGAAGACGTTCTGGTGTTGGTTGGACCAGCGATATCTAATAGCTACTTCGACCCTGAAAGGGAAAAGAGGCTCACAAGAGCTGCAAAGAGGAAAATCCTGCAAGATCTTGAAGCAGAGAACGAAATACTGAAAGGGCCGCAGAATTTCTTCGAGAACTTGTTCACAGCGATTGTGAATAATTTACAGATTTACATCAGGAATGTTCACGTGAGGTACGAGGACTCGATCAGTTCTAAAGATGGGCCTCTTGCATGTGGTCTCTGTTTACAGAGCTTGTCGATCGAAACCACTAACAGGTAAGCAATGAAACTGATCTTAAACATATTTAGTGCTTTCTAAATGTAAGCTTAGCTCGAAGATTTTTGATCAAGAAAATGTTGACAGCGACTCAATTATTTCTGCCTTATCCGAGGACCACGAAAAATTCAAGAGTCATTTGCAAATGTCGGATATGTCGGATATACACTATAAGGCTATGAAATTTCATTACAAATTATAGCGAAAGTCAAAATTCGCTAATTGCTACCGCTTGCAGCGGCAATAGAATGTTTCATGGCTCTTGGTTTATATTAATTTTACGCTATTATGTTATCGTTAAAAGTGTATAGCATAGTAGATAAAATTATTTATTAAAGTACTTTTAAAATAAATGCTATTCAAATGATCTTTTGGTTTCGTTTGACATTAATCTTTTTTTTACAGCAAATGGAAGCCATCAGTGACGCCAGTGAATGCCTCAACAGTATACCAAATGATGCGTATAGAATCATTGTCTCTTTATTGGAACCCTACAGCGACTGCCCTGGACGATACCGAAACGGCTCAAATTACACCAATGCAGTATTATAATTGGAAACATTACATGCTCACCGGCTTGGACAAATTCTCTATGCATCACGAAGATTTCGAATTTTGTAAGTAATATTAAGTTTAAAGAATACCTACTTCTACCTCTTTACTCTATCTTTTTTTGCAAAATAACGTGTTCAGAAGCGAAGCAACTAATTAGTGGCCTCAGGTGAAACTTTATCTTGTCGAGGTTGATTAAAGATGGCAGCAGAGGACGCAAATGGACTATATGCTCATCGTGAAAGTCATGTTCGTATGCTACTTCGGTATTACAAGAAAAAAGAAAACAAATGAAAGATTTTTTATTGTTTCAGTATTAAAACCCGTGACATGCAAAGTGAAGGTTTTGATCAACCGATCGGGAGAAGCTCGCGTGCCCCGTTTATTGTTAGATGCGGTTCTGCAAGATAGTGCATTGCAGTTGTCAAGGCGACAATATCTTTCTATTGATAATTTGCTCGCTTCCTTCCAACGGATCACTCTTAACAGGTGATATGAGATTCTGAAATAAATTTTACTTGTAAACCATTTTTATTTGTAATTATTCAATGATTTTTTTACAGGAAATATCGTCATCTCCATCCTGGCGTCCCTCTCTCGAAGGATATTAAGAAGTGGTGGCGATACGCTTACAACGTGGTTGTCGAACAAAGAGTTAGGCCTTACACTTGGACTGCTATTAAAAAGCATCGAGAGAACTACAATATATACAAAAAGACATATAAGAGCACCCTGAGGAGCCCAAACGATACGGAACTAAAATTAGATCTTCAAAAATGTGAAGATAACTTACCGATCATATCGGTGGTGATTGCCAGAGAGCATGCTAAATTCGAAGTAAGTAATTACTACATACATACTAAACATACCTTTATGTCCAAAGATAACGAGTTTAAGATTGATGACAAACACGTTGAAACACATCGTATAAATACGCACTAGTGCGCTGCCAAATTTTATCAAAACACTACCGTGCTTTTTGTGTTTTATTTCTATAATATTATGTACCTATAGCATAGTTCTGTAGTCGCATATCAGACACCTGTGATATTTTTTCAATGTTTCAGCTATTAACTCAAGAACCAGAGAGAATAGAAGTAGTTGAAACTGAATTCGATTGGTGGAAACCTACAAGCTCCGATTCGGAGAGTGATGCTGACGTAGACACCAAGGCCCGGGTGGAACTTTGTGTAAAGACCGAAAGGAGCAGAAGCCTTTGGAGTCATTTATCGAGTCCAGAGAAGAAAAAAGTATGTGAGCTGATTGGTTATGTGGAAGGTGCTCCACGCCAAGATAAATCTAAGCAGTACATTGGTAATTTAGCTTTATTTTATTAGTTTTGAAGAAACTCTACTTCATGATATTTAAAGTAATTGACAAACTTTATTTTTCAGAACATAAAATTAACCTGACTTTAGCCAATTGTTCTGTAACATTAATGAATCGGAGTAAAGAAGTGCTTGTGCTAACTCTAACACAATTTCTTGCTTCGTTGGAAACTAGACCATCAGCCAAAGCTTATAAGGTAACCCTAGTCTTTAGAAATCATGTAAGTATATTACAAAGATAATTAATGCAAATTATCTATTATTGAACAAAACTTGCAGATATCAGCGAGAGCAGAGAGTATTGTGATTGAAGGAGTATCATCAGATGGCGAGCTGGTACCATTATTGACTGTTGAAAAAGGAGTACCGACCGCTACCAATTTATTAGCTGTAGATGTAGAGAAAAATCCCATGAACAGTGAGGCTGACTATGGAATTAGTTGGCTAATGGAACCAGTGGAGTTGTTATATGTGGAAGTTAGTTATGATGATTTTTTTATAGTTATTTTAATGTCCGATCGAAAGTTCGGTTTAGGTTTCGGTCGAGTTTCGGCAAAAAAACGGGTTTCGGTTTAGTTTCGGTTTCGGAGGCGAAACTGAGACCGAAACCGAAACTCCATTCGGGAGTTCTCGCGCTGTGATCGGTCATGTTCGGCGCGTTGAATTCAACTTTAATAAGTATGTTTAATATTCAATTCAAAAATGAATAATATTAAAAGGAAGAATCTACCTTCTCAAATACATACTTCACCTTTTGTATTTTTAAGACGAAATTAATATATTTTTTTTCTTAAATGAAGGCTTGTTATGTTGATTATGAATTAGAGAAAATGTCGAAGCCTGAATACTGAATGAGACTGACGGAGACTGACTGATTATAATAACGATTTCTCTCAAAACATCATCTATTTAAGGAAACTGTGACAGTTGCTGAAATTCGGTTTCGGTTTTGGTCAAAAAACCAGTTTCCGTTGAACACTGGTTATTTTATAAAATGTAAATCATTATTCAATCAAAAAAATATTTGTTTGAGACATTACTGACTTCTGGCACTTAAATTGTAGCATGCGTTTACGGAGCTGATAAACTTCTTCCAAACACATTCGATGACGTCAGAAGATCTTGCAGAAGAGTTATCTCTGGCAGTGGACAAGGCTGGTGCTGTTAGCAGATCGGTGCTGGCGTACGCCATCAGCCGTCGAAAAGTATTCCAGGTCAATGTAGACGTGAAGGGTCCTTGTGTTGTCATTCCTGAACATGGATGCGTGCACAAGTAAGTTCTTTGAAACAATTAATGATATAACGTAGTGGGTTTCTGATTATTTCGGTTTTTCATGATAATGTTACGCAAAAAATATATTCTCTTCCTTTTTTCTAGGTCTGGACGTGTGATGATTTTGGATATCAGCAGGATAATTGTGAAATCAGACTTACAACCTTCGAATTTAGTGCTAGAAGATGCCACATGCATGGAGTTAGAAGAAAAACTATACGATCGATTGCATGCAGAATGTTCCTGCCAGGTATTTATCGAAACAAGCCGTTCACGATTTTTTAAAATTGTGTTTATCTTTAAATTGGTTCGTGTTTCAAAAGTATGAAAAACAATTGATATTTAATTTCATAATCAGGTACTATTTTGCGACTGGACGGAACCTTGGCGAGAGTGTCGCAAACATGCTGACTCTGAACTTCATCTCATACCGAAGATCAAATCACAGTTGGTATTCTCTAGCAGCATTAAGAAGGAATACAAACTGTTGCCACGGTACGTACGTTGTTCTCTGCAACTTCTAGAACATTTTGGGTTAAAACTTAAATATGCAATTTTTTTTGCAGATATAAACTCAACATATCGCTATCAAGTTTAAAACTAAATTTATCAGATCGAATAATTGGATACCTACTGGATTTCTTTGACAATTTGCCCATACCAGTACCTAACACAGTACCTGTCTCATTCATGGACTCGGGAGACTTTGCGGAAGAACTCGAAGATCCCGTATTGGCTGAAACATTACAGCTTGATAGAGTGACAGCAGACCCAGGTTATAAAGATCTGGTGAAATTGAGGCAGAAGATCGTAGCTGCATATCTGAGAAGGAACAGGTTTGTTGAATACTAATTACTGATTAAAAAGAACATAAAGGCATTATGACACATATTTATAAAAAAATGCATGGAATTTTTTTGGTTTCCTACTTTAAGTTAACAATATATATCAATACTCGTTATAAATGTTCTCATCAAACTTAAGTTTAAGATGATTGTATACACCAGCCATTGAAAATAAGGTACATATATAATTTTCTAATAGAATTATAATATGTTACGGGTACTCACGATGTGCGGTTTTATGAAATTTCTTTTGAATTTATTTTTGTCGATATTTCGACCCGTCACGGCGAAACTGCGGTGGCGGGGAGAAACCGTTGACATACACTAGTGGTAGATTAACCTATCTACCTTATGTCTAGTTCGTTTTTCTTTTTTAGGTTCATAAAACCGCATATCGTGAGTACCCGTAACATATTATAATGTATCAATTCCGCGATAATATCAGTCTAAAATCATATATTTCTAATAGAACTTTGATTCTTGTAAAAGTTACTTTATTAAAACTGATAAATATAGAGAAAATAATCTCCACAGGACAGCGGAAACCGAATTGGATGGTCCTGGGACACATTCCCCGGCTGTAGAAGCACCACCGACGGCTGATTTGAGCGACGAAGAGGTGGAAGAGTATGCACGCTCAGTAGACCTTCCCGGCTTCGATGACAATGTCTCACCCAGTAACACTATCGGTACTTTGCTCCGGTTCATTGTTGGTGCGTACTCCATTTGATAAAACATACAAAATGCGACTATAATGAGCAGCTAAGCGAGTATTTTTTAAAATATACTTGCGATCTTGACTTTACACTTTATTTTATGGTGATTGCGTGTTTATCATGCTTGTTGTATATTCACTGTCAGTATCGATATAAACTAAGAAGAAAAGAAAAAATGGATAAACTATGATGAAGAATGAAGATATCGTACGGTTTTTGTCGAACAGGGACAGCGGCGGGTAGCAGCGGTAGCGATACTACCCCCCTCTAGCCCAGTTTGATGGAAATACGTTCCACTTCGTCGTGTGAATTTTAAATTGTTCGAATTTTCGCGGCCTAATACAATTTCTTATATATTTTTCTACGTTACTGTTTCTTTACGTTAGTTGAGTTTTCCTATTTAATTTTTATGTACGATTAAATTATAAAGTAGGTAGTAAGTATACCTCTAGCAGGTGATTTAACTTACTGAATTGGCATTTATGGAACGCTACATAATACCAAAAAAGCTGTTTACAGAGCGCTTTTTCAAAATCAGCAACTTTATGCTTGACGGCTTAAGGCTTAAAGAAGCTTTATCCCAAAATATACACGTTACTGATTTTTTTCATGTATCACAATGATCGAATTGGCTTATTCATTCCGACAAATTTTATTTATCATTTGATAAACCGATTTTTTGTTACATTTGTTTGTTAGTATAATTTGAATCGCATGCTTATTTATGTTGTTTATTAAATGTTGTAAGTAGTATTTGTGTTATCATTTTTGCTAATCCAATATCAATGGCCACGCTCATCACCTTGCGAGAGACTTTTTTCAGAACGCGCCAACTTGATTAGTCTTTTTTTATCAATTTGTCGGCGTTTTGATGAAAATCGCTCACTTTTGCTCATCACCTAATAAGATCTACGAAGAATGATAAATATTGCGAATTTATTAAAAACTAAAAATACAAAATATGTTATATATGTTTGATAATACTCAGTCCTTATAATATTTATTGTGCCCTGAGTTCTATATCGCATGGTCATAATAAAAGGGACCTAATGCGAAATTTGCATTTTGTGGAAATTAAAAAATTATGTTCATATTTTGAGGAGTTCCTTAAAGCGCGCCGTTTTTGGACAAAACATTTGTGTTTGTCCTTTTATAGTACGAAATTCTATAGCGCTACTTTTTATTTTGCTAAGTGTTCAATTCAATTTGCCAATATTTCAAGTTCGGTGTCTTTCATTTTTACTGTGCGATATAATGCCATTTTCTGTTCATATCCATGCTTTCGTGTGTAACTTTAAATATGTGGTTTGGTTGTACATACTTAAGTTATAGTAGTTTGATTAGGGCCCTCTATAAATGTATGCGACTATGCAAAATCATCGACACGCCTTCTTAAATGTCCTGTGAGAATCTTTAAATTATTTTAATTTATGTATGAAGGCTTTTATTATGAAAGTATATAAATAGTTTCAGAAAAAAACATGTATCCATTTGTCCTAAAGCTATTTATTCATAATAACTGAAGGCCATAGAGGACAAATGGGACTACGGATAACTTCACATCAAGGCATAGTAGCAAAGCTTGTGTCAGATCACAGCAAGTGTGTGGGTCTAAAACCCTCTGTCTCTTGCTCTGGTTTGATGGAAGCTGATCACCGTCATGGTGAGAAGACAGAAGATATATGGATGAAGAAAACATTCTGCAAGACTGTTTCCACGTAATTGTTTGATACGTTGATTTGTTTTCAATATTTTGTAGCTATCGATGAAGATATTACAGTCCGAATCTTAGTCTTGAATATCTTCGGCAGGCGAGATAGTAATCAACTTAAGCCGATCCAGCGACCAAATTGATCGGCCGTACATTATGCTGAGTGTCACTAAAGTGTGCCTGGACGTGGCACTAATGGAGTATGGGCCGGCAGTCCAGCTGTCCGTAGGCCAGGCTCTCTTGACTGACAAGCAGCACCACAGTAGCACCGGGCAGTACCTGGAGCTCCTGACCAGCACTGGGGAACTCTTCAATTTGCTGTATAGAAAGGTAATGTAACGTTGTTTAACTGATTTGTAATTTTCAGGACTGTTATAGAAGAAATGTCGCTGCCAAATTTGATATTTGGTACTTTGAATAATTTTTATATGTCATCAATTTTATATTCAAGAGTACTATGCTGAAACAATAAAAAACAATATTGATATTTATTTGAACATTTAGGTGCAGTTGTAAAAAGTGAGTTAAGATATAGGTAATTTATAGGTTCGCGCGGACTGTCCAGAGTTCAAGTCCCACTTTCATAGCGTAGAACACGCGCTGGTGGCAGATACAGGACCCGTGAGCCTGCTTCTCCACGCAGACGCGCTGAGGACCCTCATCAAGTATCTTCAATATATTCGGGACAAGTAAGTTTTTGGATGGCACCAATTCGAGATGCGTAATGTGTATCACTACTAATTTGATGTGTGCGACATATGAGTTCGATCGTTAAAATTTCCGGAGAAAAATACACATCGATTTCTAGAATTTTAGCGTAGTTCTATCAACATTTTCAATAAATCTTATAATAATATTTCTGGGTTGTAAAAGAGCATGTTGAAAGACGAATCAGTTTTTAAAATTTTAATGTCACGAATCACAGCGAGAACGGTGAGAATAAAAGGAACCGACATAATATGAATACTTTTTACTTTTTTCCCGGCTGAGCTCCAGGCTCGCAACAAAAACCCGGTCAAGCTGTAAAGGCCAATAAGGCCAACAGCAACTACACAATTTGAAAACAAAAATGAATACTTTTTTAATAACAAAAATGTGTTCGCGGTTTTTGGATTTTTTAAAACGAGCAGTTATTAAAGAGACGTAACATTTATTTTGGTCCTTTTTCTAGGACAAAATCGTCACTTTAATTAGCGATCTAGCAGTTTCAAGTATTTTACTCAATACGTCGAAATTTTAAGTACGTTCCATTCCGTCTAAACTGTGCGATATTGCATTAAAATCAGATTAAAAAGTATCTTTTTTGTACACAGAATTCAAAACAGACATGCAATAAACTTGAAGAACTTGGTTCTTCCGAAGACGCAGTCTCTTTGGGACTATTTGATGAAGCCAGAGGCAGATCCTCCTGTGCCTCCTGGGGCAACTAAATTCAGTTATTCAATGAGGTAGGTATAATTTCTACGGCTAACTAAGTAAATAAAAAGTTTGATACTGAAGAGGCTAACTGCTGAACTGAAGGCTGTCAAATAAAAAAATATGATTGTGAGGAACCATAGCCACGGTAATATAAAAACAAAAGTGGATGATAAGTAGTCAGAGTTGGTAGAACTCCTTGTGGAAGCACCTCTGCCACATCTATATCTGCCTAATAACAGTAGTGCTGCTGAAAAAAAGCGTCAAAATCTTTTAATATTTGAATAATAACTAAGTTACCAGGAGCTAAAAGACATGTGTAGCACATTGTTATCACTTTAAGGGAATTTTCCCGCCGATTACCTAGGCGTGGGGAAATAAGTGAATTATGCATTTCTTGCAGTAATTTTTGTAGCCCATAAATTTTCTCTACCAAAGAAATGGGAACGATAATTCATAGGATCTATTGTTGTTAACAATTTGTTACTAATTAAAACAATTGTAGGGCATCTTCAATATCTCTGCGGCTGTGCCACCTTGACTGCGCTCTTGTGGAAGTGAGATTGGCAGAACTGGAGAGCGACTGTGTGTTCCGCGCCAACGATCGCATGATCTTCAAGCTGTATCTCGGCTCCTTGCATCTGGACGATCTGTCAGAATCCACACTTTATCCTAAGGTGAAGCATATAAAATCAGAGTTCTGTCTTATTCACACGGAAGAGTGCCGAAAATAGAATTTTCGAATGCCCATTTTAGGTTATGGAATATGATTGTTCAGCTTGTGTTTTTTTTATATTATATTATTTTCTAGAACATAAACACTGAACATGGATCTTATAAAGAACGATACGAAGAAAATCTTAATATTTTTTTATCGTTCTCTCTATGATTCTAGTGTTGTTGATCATTGACGTATTTGAATTGACATTTATCTACTGATTTGACCAGCTCATCTGGCCGGATGAAGACAAAGTCATCGAAATAAAGTACGTCCGCGCAGCGGTGGGCATGCGTGCGCGCGCGCATGCTGAGTTGCGTGTGTATGTGGGTAGACTACACGTCGTGCTATTCTGCTGCTTGCTGCATCATCTGCAGGTATGTTATGCATACGTATTATAACGTACGTATAGTTACATTGTCTGGGTTCATACGGGTAAAGACATTAAAGTGTGTTACGTGATACGTAACATGTGAGTTTACTGTTATTTACTTGAAATAATTTTACATTTATGAACATTAAATAATGCAGTAAGTTGTCTCTTTTATTACTAAAATGGTGATAAAATAGGCTTATTTAAGGCGGGGCGTTTATCGTACCGAAATGACACGTAGTGGGTTACGGGTTCGATCCCCGGCCATACAGATATCTGAATGATAAATATTGTTTTCTGTTCTGGATTCTGGGTCTTTAAGTGTGTCAGTGACACCCAGGACATGGGAGTGTAGAAAGAAAGGATTAATTTTCTTTAAAAAGTGGGCTTTTCATTTGTATTTCAAAGTAGCAAGTGATTTAATTTAGAAATCTTTTTTATTTGCAGCAATTCATAGAACCGTTAGTACCGAGCACAGCAGCAGCCGAAGCGGCCGCGGCGGCGGAGCGCGCCGCCCAGCGGCAGGCCGCCGCGCTGCGCGCCGCTCCGACTCGCGTCAATTTAGCTATTGAGGTATGTTTCAAATGCGTTGCCACACGATGACCTAGGTAGGGTGCAGTTGAAGTACAGAGAAGTGATTTTGGCACTGACTTGGATAAGCAGGCCATTGTCCATTTACATTGATTGACACAACATAAGGTAAACATCCAGTGTGTTGAAGATTTTCGCTCTTTACTTTTTTTAGGTTTTTTTTTTCACTTTCTCTGAGGCATTTTATATTTAATAAAAAAATAGGCAAAACATAAATTGTATATTTATCTAATATTTATTTCGCAGATTCATGCTCCAGTGCTGTTACTTCCACAAAAGCCGTCGTCTCCAAACTTACTAGTTCTGAATATGGGTAAGATTAAATAGAGCATACGCCAAATTATATGAGTGGTCTGAACATGATCTTAAGTAATTAGAATTTCCATCGTTTCCGTTATACCGTGGTAAGTGACATCTAAAATACGATAAATTTTTGATGGCCATTAAATTAAGTATAGCGATATCATAACTTTTTTCTATTTTTTTTTGTTCTACGGACTAATTACCTTTCAAACAAACTCTCAAACAAAATTAATTTTAATTACTTTACTTTATTACTATTTTTAAAAACTTATGTTAATTACATACGCAGTCTTCTCTAACAAAATTATTTTTATATGATTTACATTTTTTGTAATAATCAAAAATTTTACGCCAAATTTCTATCTATGTAGGTGACCTACTGATCGAGAACTTCTTCAAGCCTGTTCACGTCAGCCAGGAGGGCAGCAGCCCCTTGCAGACTCCTGTCATCGACAACGTTTTGGTCAAGCTGGTCAACATCACTCTGTCCAGGGCTGTGATGACCTTAGCTGGCACATTGGAAGTCCAGGTGACGACAAAGTTATTATTTGTCATTCTTTATTCTTTATTCAGTCAATTTTTGGGTTACATTTATTTGGATTACATAACATTAAAAGGGCGCCAAAAATTGAATATGCCGGTTAAGGCTTCGAAATGCATGGCACACATAT
>DWTU01000251.1:0-19685 GCA_018251515.1 Cecropterus confusis | reverse complement strand
GTGGTGCGTGCCTGGGATTCGAACCTCGGTACCCTCGATTGAGAGGACGAGTTTCAATCATTCGGCTATCACTGCTCAAACTATTAGCAAACCATTGCAGTGCAATTATTATTATATCTTTTCTCTCTATTTTCTACTGAATAACAGCGTTCTAGTACTTATGTTCACTCGATAGCAGTCTTCAGCGATTGGCCGCGATGGATATGCCAAGCATATTTAAAATACCGCTTGTGTTGTATGCTAAGTATCGTCACTGAAGTGTAAGCCATATATCATGTAAAATTTGTCTGCAGACTGACACTTCAATCAGCGACCACTGTGGACGTATCCCGTCGGTTTGCAGTCTCAGAAAAGCAGTATAACAGTAAGATAGAATAAGGCAAGAAACATCGCAGATCAGACGTTTCTGTTGCATCATAAACTGAATTCAAAAATGAATCTTAAGGGATGCCTGTGCAAAATCTGCAATGTTTCTTTATCTAGACACTATGTGTTTAGGTAAACTTGTAAAAAAAAGTAACAGTAATCCTATACTTTTTTTCTCAAGTCTAGCAACTAAAATTAGGTTGGCAGCTAAGTCCCTACGTCAAATGTTTCTTAATGTTTTAATTCATTCTAATAAGATATGTTATACGCCTAATACAGTCTATGGTCTTGTCTGAGTTCAATTAGATTAGGTTTAGGTTTTTCAGATTATTAAGGCTACGAGCGGTGTTTACTTCAATATTAATGCAAATCTGATTTCTTCTCTCCGACTTGAAATCGATAGATAGATTTTACCTTACAATTCAAGAATGTCTACGTTTACATTATTAAGTAATCAGTCGTTGCTTTTTATTGAAAAATAAACTGTAAAAAATGAGTACTTTGCTGCCAACCTCTTAGAATTAGGTTTAACTGATTGATTAGATCTTCGTCCAATGACCTCCTCGTCGTTTTGTCAAATAAGTTTATTGCAAGGTGGTAGAACGATAATGGTTCGACCGGGGCGGTACCACCGCCACACCTATTTCTCAACAATAATTCGTTGCGTTGTCGGCCATACGTTGCAATGTACCGATATGGCAGTTTGCCGACAACGTAAATAGTTATTTTGAGGATACGCATACATTCGCCCTAAAGGTGTGGTTGCCGGCATACGTTTACATCAGGCGACCATCTTAGTCCTCAGAAGAAGCAATGCATCTGTAATTTACTTCAGATAGAACCCGTTCTGTATGGAGTTACAGGTGATAATGGGCGGCAGTGATCACGTACCAGCACGTGGACTGCATGCTCGTTTGGTTCTTCAATATCATAAAATATGTAATTGCGTGAATATATCTAATATGCTTGTAGTTGGTACTTATGTGTCTATTAACTATAAAATAATCGGATATGTAGACATTATTCGTAATTTAATTATTCTTCAAATGTGTCACATTTAAATTAAGTATTTAAGTTAACGTCTAAATCAATCATAAGATAGGATTTGGCCGTAGTAGTCATGTCACAGGCAATTTAATTAGCCGTTCAAGTAACAGCCTAGACCCTATGCATCATGCTATGCATGCTATGCAACATCGCCGTTTAGCTAACTTCCAGATTTTATTGAATAAATAATATTAAGCCATTCGATCAAGCAGCTAGACAAATGATTTGAGTCAATAAAGTCTTACTACTTGTCTTGGATATTGCCCATTTCATCTTACGGGTGACAAGTTGTTAATCATGTCAAAATGTCAAAGGTATTTGTCAATATGATGTCAATTATGATCATAGTTTAGGAGGTGGTAGAACAGTAGTTCAATCGGGGAAATACCACCGTCACACCTATTTCTGCATTTAAGTAATACTCCAGGTACATTTTAAGCATTTGCTTAAAATGCACCTGCGGTGCCGCGTCCTGCTCGCGTGGTTTTGTATTATCATTTCTGTCCACACCTAACTTATCCAATATAAAACTATATGACCATCATTTGTGGCCACATGGTCGTCAATTTTTTTATCACGGCCTAGCATCTCGTATTATGTTATATAACACGATGCGGCTGAATATCATTAAATAAGTTAGTTGAATGGCACAGTTTAGTAAAGAGGCTAAGCTGTTAATTAAACGGCTAAATAAGCTTGTTGGCTGTGACAGCAATGTATGTAATATTCATAACATTTTAAATTAATACATTTTCTCTAGAAAACTACATACAATAAAAATAATGAAGGTAATATTTTATAGCGAAATATATCGTCTAGATATACGCATTAGTGCGTTAGCAGAACGAATTTGACAAAGCACTACCGTGCTTTTCGATTATTAATATTCATTCGGTGTCTATTGCAAAACGTTATACAAGTAGATACGTATTTCTACAAAATTGCAATCTCACTCGTATTACAAAAATACTTATAAGAATATTAAAAAAGTTTACTCTTAACAGACAAACATATTAATACTGTGTTTAATTCAGGGCCCATGTGTAATGTGTATGCCACGTGGGACTCTGCCGTTAGTCGTAGTACTTAATCACATAATTTTACCCATAATCACATAATTTTGATATCTATGTGTACCTATGTGTAATCGTAAAAGTAAGCATTTTTATCTCTTATATCCGTATACATGTCCTTTTTGTGTAGTGAAAACGTACTTGATAAGAATTTTCGATATTCGCCGTTCTGGCTAGCCCTGCTATCAGGGTTTTCAAAATATTCGTAGTGAGTGTTAGAATAGAGAAGTTTGTCAAAAATATATGTACGCGTAAATGCAAACATGCTTCTTATTTAGATCTGATATGTTTCTTTAATGCATTTAGGATCTATCTAGTTTAGTCTTTGTTTGCGGCTAGTGAGTGACCTTTAATACCACTAGCTTTTGAGTTAAATACTCATTAATTTCGATAACCTCTCCATTTCTGTAATGAATATACATTTATAATATGATATGTCAGAATATAGACGTACTGTCTTCATTCTATTTAGTATTTGGATAAATCCAATACATTTTTAGTCTTAGATTAGGATAGATAGGATAAGGTCTTGACCTGATTTTCAATCGTCAATAATACCTAAGTAAACAGAGCTACCTGTCGCTAAGTTAAAATAATAACGGCAACGATTTATATTTCCAGTATCAATATTTATCTGTATTTTACGGTTCTATCATCTTGTCTTGTCTATTGCGCTACATCGAGATTAGTGATATCATTAATAAAAACAATGCATAAATTAAATTGGCACAAACTAACACGTGCACTGACTTCTGCCATCTTTTTTTAAACCATCGAAATAAAAACGTATTCATTAAAAAATTACATCTTCTTTCGACGGAGAATTTTAAATATGTACTTCGCAATTTAGTTTTATCACGTGGGTAACATTTTTTGATAGAGTTGGTAAGTAGCCAACAATAAAATATATTTTTTTAACCTATGTCCCCTGTTTAAAGTCCTTCTCTGCCTTGTGACTTCATTTCTTGACCAGTTTAGATATATCTCTCTTTAATTAATTTGGAAAATCATTTTGCAATATACAGGGTGGCGTTAAATTTATCACACTATCAGAAGAACCTATAATTTCTGCAAAAGGCAATAAATTTCAGTTCTGCTTTGACATTTGTTAAGTTAATAATTACAAAATACTCGTCAATCGCTATACTTCTCGAGAACGCAATTCCGGATGGCCTAATCACCAAAACGGAAAATTTTGGTGATTTGCACTGGCAAGATTGTCCGATTTAACTGTTTTGGACTTCTTTTTGTGGTGTTTCTTATAATCATGAGTCTTTGTCAACAATCCTGAGACTTCAGAAGCCCTTTAACAGAATATCCGTCAGGAATGCGGGAATCTATCGCCGGAAGCTCTGGCAATAGTGATAGAAATGCCATAAATTGGGCCCGTAACGTCATCCGTTCTGGCCGCGAATAATTGGCTAATAGAAGAAAAAGTAATTTCGTTCTTTTTCTACTTAGTAATCAAACATTTAGACTTCAAATAATTACAATCTAAAAGTTATTCATTAAAAACATACAGTGAAACAAATTGGGTGACAACTTTTGCGCCACCCGCACTAAATGGTTTTCCTGTAATAAGCCCGGAAGGACAGCTATCTAAATGATGTATTTTACTGTCCTAAGTCTGGGTATTCGTGTCTTTGTCTTTGTGTGTGTTCATGGTTCCCACACTACAGGGAAACCTGATGGGGGCCAATAAGTGTGTAGTTCTTTATTTATTATACTTCATCCCGTTGAAAAAAGTGGAGTGAAGTAAACAAGGAAGAGATAAGACTACTAATGAGCTATTTACGTAATTTTATTGCGTAACTTCATCTTTTAATAACTCCATTAAATATTTACATGTAGTGATAAATCGTGAGGAACTCATATAGATGTTTCTCATGATACCCTGTATACGTTGATAAATTATTATTTTGCCGCGTGGTTCCGGCATAGAATAGACCACCCCATATCTACCCGTGGGTGTCGTAGGAGGCGACTAAGGGTTCACACAAGTTACGATGACCAGTAACGTCTATGTGTGCATACATTTTCGTTAATTTTCATCCATCTAAAATTGGCGACTCTTCACTTTTGTTATCTATGAAATTATGTCTTGAACTACATTTACATATGTCGTGCTATTTCTGTACATCTTTTTTCATTACCATCCATCTGACCTTCGTGACTATACTCTGGTTACGAAGATTCATTATCATGTTTCACGTCATGAAATTTATGTACCATGTCATGCATTTTCTATACAACATGTTTTAAAATTGATATCCATCTAAACTCGGTGACTTACCTTGTCATTACCTAGTTGTGTCATAAAATACATTTGTCATAGATCATTCATTTTTCATCGAAACTTCGTGTGCACTTGGTACCACAATAATCAATGAAACTTATGTCATGTCATAAAATGCATTTTTAATGTGCATTTTTTCTACATAGTATATCTTTCTGCATTATCGTCCATCTAGACTTGATGACTTCATACCTCTGTCATAAAAATCTACGAACCTTTCTCATGTCATTCATATGTCATTCATTTTTCTTAATTATATGAAACTTATATATTTCGTGACTATACGGTGGTCACAAATATATATGAACTTTTCCATATATCTTACATTCCTATATACTACATCTTTCTATATTATCATCCATCTCTCTCTACTCTATTTCTATCTTCGATCCCAAAAATCTTCCAACTTTTCTCTTGTTCCAAAAACAACATTTTTCATATTCACATTTTCTATACATATTTCCAAATTATCATTCGTCTAAATTTCGAGGCTGTATATACCTTGCTCAAAAAAGTCTATCAACTTTTTTATGTCTTGAAGTATATTTTTCATACGTAATGCATTTTCTAAACATATATCTAGATTGTCATCCATCTATACTTAGTGTATTAATCTAAAATCTACGATCGACGAACTTAAGGTGGTAGAACTCTTCGTGGTTCGACTTCGGGAGCACCAACGCCACATCTATGTCTGCCTTATAGCAGTGGTATGCATTGTATTTTGGTCTGAGGTGTGCGTTAAGGGAGATATACTTATCCGAGGCGTTTAAACTTAGTCCTCAGGGGTAGCTTGTATGGCTAACCTCAGGAAAAACTTTGATCATATTTGGTGTCGATTACGTATGTCCATGGGCGGCAGTGGCCACTTACCGTCAGGTGCACTGCATGCTCGTTTGCTACTTCCATATTATAAAAAAAAACCTGTGATCGTCTTAAGAAATACATTTTTCATACTGTGTCATTGATATTTCTATGTATTATGTCATTATTTCCATGATATTGCATTTTCATACTTCCTAAACTATCATCTAACTAAACTTAGTGATTAAAATATATCTTAGCTGCATAGATCTACGAAATTTTGTCATGACATATTATTTTTGTCATAATATCATAAAACACATTCTACATATATTATAAATTTTCGATTCACGGTTTTGAAATTGTCATTCATATAAACTTCGTAACTTGACTTGGTCACAAAGACATATTGTTTCCATACGTGTAATTTTCCATACGTCTTTCTAAATTATAATAAGTTTATATTACTTAGTGACTCGATTAGGTCTACGAACATATGTCACCTCTTAAAATATGTCTTTTCATAGGTCATGCATTTTCTATCCATCTTAATAAATTATCATCCATTTAAACTTCGCGACATTATCTTTGTCATAAATAACTTTTAACATCTCAAGTAATACATTTTCATGTCATTCTTGTTTCTTTAAATCTGTTTAACATTTTCATCCTGTAAAACTTGGTGACTCGATAGTGGTCACGAAATTTCATGAATTCCCACATAAAATCCCACATAATTCCAGATACATTTAACACGTAATCATTTTGAATTTTGTATTTGGCATCTGAAAACTAAATGGCTATTTTCTAAATAACATTTTTCATACATAAATGGCACGACATTGACAAATAAAAACACCTTTATAACAATATCACACAATTCTTAGTATTCTTTACTATTTCCCTGAGCTTTTAGTTAAATACGTTGTCTAATCTTGATGTTATTTATTAATAACCTTCCATTAAATTTTTTATAAGAAGCAGTTAAAACACAAAAATAAAACCGTAAAACTATATTTAAGCAGAATTCATTAATTTCGATAAGACAAGATAATAGAATTCAATATTTACTATACGATACTTTACTATAGTTGGACTTTATTATTATAGCCTGGATAGGGTAACAGACCTCTTTCTCTGCCTTCTTTTTTATGTATTTTCTATTTTTGGCATTAATAAATGCCTTCTCCATATCTAGCTCATTCTATTTCTGCATAGTAGCAGTAGTTCTTACATCAAAGTTGGTAGAACCTTTCGAGATAGAAGTCCAGAGTCACCACTGCTACATTTTTATTCCCTTTATTTTTTCCCTGTAGTGTTAGTGTCAAGTGCTGCTGGCAAATTAACTTACAAGAGGCATTCAAGCTTAGTCCTCTACAGTAGCAACGAATTTGTGGCCGACCCTAGGTGGAACTTCAATTCTATTTGGGGTTAATGTGAATGGTGGCAGTGATTGCATGTTAAAACCTGCATGCTCGTTTGCTATTTCAGTGTAATAATATTACCTTATTACACTGAAATAGCACCCGGGGCCGGTACGCTATGTTTATCCCATTTTTAACGTCTATTTGATTTGATTTACAAAACAGATTCTTACTTATCTTTAGACGATTAAAATAAGAACGTAAATTTCTTCTTCTCTATAAAAATCAATAGTGCAGAGTCACTTCTTATTTTTGGAACTATATTTATCAAATTCACAATGTGGGACCCCTTTAAAGGTGGAGAAAGAGGCATTTTATTTTGTACCGTACCATATCATTTATTTATTGCGTATTTATAATCTCACTATAACTAAAATACCGAAAATAAAAATATTTTTTGATTCACTAGACAAAATCTACTCTGGATTTATATTTTTATTGAGTATTATTTTCTAAATCTATTTTTATTTTAATAAATAATATTAAGACTATATTAAGTATATGTTAACCACAAAAAATGTATGTCGTCTTGGTAGGCACATTTAACTCATGGGTTCATATGCACACAAATCAACTTCATAATTATCACATTATTATTGATCACCATTTCCTAATCATCGCTACCGTTGTGTTTTTTTTTATTTCTTAATTAACGTAAATTCTCAAGATTAAGTGAGATTAATTTCCCGATTAGAACTGTCTATATAATTGTAATGTAATATTATTTGAATGTTTCTTCTTCATTACGTTACTGCTGTTTCTCGAGCGTACCACCCTGCCTGGTGAAGTATAAAGCACAAAGCATAAAGAGCCAACAGCAAATCGCAATCCTAGAATTACAATGGTATTAGTGTAAATACCATAAAAAAACTGACTCTACTTCCATCTAGTGAAACTTTCGTTACAAAAGTCAATTTGATGATTTTTCGCTGACGTCGTTGTAATTTTAAAGATGAGAAATTTTTAACATCCTTGTTGACTTAGTTAAAACTATTTGATAATTTAAAACTATTTGATATAAATATCCCAACATATATGTTTGTTGGCAACCATAGTTGGGTTTCTTGAATAATGTTCTTAAAGAATGTCATAACCATTAAAAGACTTTATTCGAAATATATAAAGGAAATTTAGACCAAAAAAATGTTTACACTCTGTATACCATAATTTTTTTCACTCTAGTAGTGAATTTTGCAAAAGTACAGGAAAAAATCACGTGGTCATGCTCATGCAAACAGGAATTAGGGCATTTATTGTTTGCTGCAATGCAATCACTAACGCAAAATTGTAAATTGTATCTTAGAAAAACTTTTGAAATACTCTTTTGCTAGTGCTTCATCGACGGTTGATATAACTCGAGCACGTATTAATATTAATTTGTGTTACTTTAAAAATTCTTTAATATTCATTTCAGTTCCTTTCTTTATACTTGTTTATTCTTCTTCACTTTTCATGTGCATCTCGACAAGTTGTCTATTTACTATATTGATGTCATAAATGTTGTATTTTTAACGTACTCGTATTAAAATGGATACACATTAATTTAGGAAAACCCATGAGCATATGAACATAGAATAAGCAAACATTAGTACTCACACTCACAAGATCATGAAAATGGGTTCTTAGTGAAATTTCGTCATATATTTTGTGAAACTACATTTTATCAATGTCATACTAAAGTAATTTAGGAATTTATATATGACAATTAAGAATTCCTTAAAAAATATAGCACAAAAGATCTTATTATTAGATAAATAATAAAACCCGTATTATGATGATGATAAATAAATAGTTTCGAAATGCGAAATACTTTCTAAACTTATTTTTAGGCGACCGTTTGCTCAAAATGTCAATTACCTTATTTTGTCAATTCTCCTTTAAACGCTTGAAAAAATATATAAAATTTAACTTTCGCAACATTTGGCAACGTAATCCACACAAGCTTCATATTCATGCTTCGCGAGGAATCATCATGTTTTGTCTAAAGTCAGAATGATTTAAATGAAGTAATACAGAAACGCGAAGTACTACATTTTTCATTACTGCCATCAAAACTACCTGAGTTCGAAATCGTCTTTACAATCACAATACTTCTTTGAGAGGTTTTAGGCAAACGTGAATATGAATTCGTGATTTGACTTCAACAACATCAGTTACTCCTACCACATATACTCTTACGAATCTACTGACCCTAGTACATATGTCCTATTTGGACCTAAATCATGGCAGAGACCTAAGATCAGGGGATTCATATGCTTAACTTATTGCCTTACAAAAGGAAGTAAATTAATCTTACGCTCTTCCGGGGAAACCTCATTAGTGCCAGGGTGGAGTTTACCGCCGAAAGCGGGCTGGGGCTTTCGGCTCGTTTCTCTGTCCTACCTACTATTTCTCACTCCATGATCATAACACATGATTCAACACTAACATCTCGTGTAAATTTGTGTGTAGGACAGAGGAATGGCGTTTTTATTTTGTTTTTATTTTCTTTTCTCTTTCTTGTGGGACAACAATAGGATGCAATATATTTGGCGTATTTTTTATCCATAAACATCTATTAAATCATATTGTGAGTAATGAGACAATTCCGCTACGGTCCATAAATTATTGGTTTCAATCTTAACATGCACATCTAGTAAACGTAGGGTATGTTCTGTTCATTACCGTTTTTGCGTTATATACATTCGAAGTCTTTTTCTAATTATATCCAACATAGTTAACATCGATACCAGCATCGGATTTAGGACAGTTATTAGATTCCATTTAGCGTTGATTATGGGTCACGGCCGGATCAAAACTTAACAAGAGGTTGATTGCAGGCTCGTTAGCTACTTCGTTTACGTAAACATGTAGACAGCGAATGAAGTTGCGGTTAAAGAATTTGCTTTGAATAAACAGTTACGCTTAACATTTCTGCTTTACGAAGCAAGGTGGTAACGTGTAACTGTATTTATTCATTTCCTTCCAGAACCATGAACGAAACTTATCGTTATTTTTTATGAATTAATTATGATATTTTTTATATTTATCAATAGTAAATTTAATTTATTATATCTTTAACATATTACTATTCATTATATTATTACTAATAAATTCTGTCGTTTTTTAATAGTTTTGAATTAGTTAATACTTATTTATTTATTTAGTTACTTACTTGTGTTTTAATAATTTCTACTAGTTTATATTAATTTATTAATTTATATCTTTTATAATCCAATCATTGGTATTTATCATGGTTACTGGAAGTTATTATTTAATAGATTGGGGACACTATTTTTGTATCACATTTTTAGGATTAAGTAATGTTCACTGTACACCATCTACCCAAGACAATGGGTCCCATGTTCTTCCCATTATTTGAAGCATTTGTAAAGTTATCGATGAAATTGATTAGCGCTAATTCATGTATGTAAACTTCTTATGATATTTGTGATATTTACTTTTGTTGTACATAAACTAAAGTCAACGCTTTCTTTTTTGTACAATAAAAGTAGACAGAAGAGTATATTTTTACATTTGCTAGGGTACTGTACATAGTAGAGAGTAGTATATAATTTAGACCTAGGGATGTAAATTGTAGAAATAATAATAGAAAGAAAAGATAGATTAGGAATGTAAATAAAAAGAGAAAAAAAAAAAAAAAAAAACGTATTTTTGGTTTTTAATGCGGTATATTTGTTTCGGTCTTCATTTCCGTTTGTTTTATTTCTCTTTACTTTTCTGGTAATTATTAATGATGTGACCATCAGCATCATCCGGTAGCAGTTGTCGTATAATAACGCCAACGTCGTAACTATTATTTTTAATTTTGTTAGTGGCTGTGTAAATATTGCTAAAAATAGATATATGTAAGTTGTAAATATAAAATCCTGAGAAGGTAAAGAATCGAAATAAAAACAATTCTAAATAAACAGTAGTCTAGGATTAGGTTTAGGACGATTTATGATTATTAGGACTCATATTTGGTCGTAGAAATAACTAGTAGGAGATTGTAGAAAAAAGTAGAAAGATATAATTTAGATTTGATAAGAATAGCTTGTAAATCGTGCTTCGAAGTAGGACTTAGGAAAGAGGAAATAGAAAATAAAATAGGTTAAGGGATTTTAAATATCTAAGGCTTATCGGCTATAACATTTAGTTGGACGAAGATTGTCTATTTGAATGTTAGACAAAATAATTTCTAAAGGATAAAATCATAATTATGTTTATATCCTTTGGAAATTACTTTGTGATGTACATAACAGCTTTGAGCAAAGAAGAAATTCTAATTAAGGTTAGGTTAGATTAGGTTATGAAATATTATTAGGATTGTACATATATGCATTAAACCATACGCCTGTGACATGAATCAGAACATCTGATTACCATGTAAGGTACTTGGTTAGATAGGATTAGAATATATGGTATGACTGGTGCTTGTTATAGATAAGTTGTACATAATTAGTGTTTGTGTGGTTGACAAAGAATGAGAGAGAGATGGAAAAGAAGGGAGATAGAGAAATAGAAAGATAGAAAGAAAGAAGTGTGTGTGTGTGAGGTAGAACAATGTAAAAGAAGAAATATCATATTTTTTTAATATTATTGTACATATGCCAGAAGTAAGCTTTCCACCTTTCATGCCTTAACAGATTGTGTTCATAATTCTATAAGTGCTAATTTTTTTTTGCAAAAAAGCTAGTCTTTCCCCTTTGACTCCCTTGTAGATTTTGAATTTTGATACCAGGATTTCTGTTTAATCAAAAATCGTGGTTTAACTGATTATTTGCTTTATAATTTACTCGCAGGCATTTACATTTATTTGGGTCTTTATATTTATTTAATTAATGGCGGTTTATTCATTTTAAGACACTTATGTGTCTTAGATTTCATTGCACGCAGAACGTACCTGTTCTTTATCAGTGTCTTATTTTATTAAATTTCGATAAGACTGAACTTGAAAACACTTGGAAGTGTATCTTCTTCGGCAGGTTAAACATCTATTCTGTGCATAGCGTGCAAAACGTACGGAGGATAGAGTATCACTCCGTTGCACGATAACATCAGAAATACGGTGACAAGTGTTATTTAAGTCCCATTTAAATGTAAGCATTAGGCATATGTATAAGCGTGTCTGTGATACTTAGTCGCTGAGTGTTTGTCTTCCGTTGTACATATAGATTAAGGTGTAAATATAGAATATGGATTAACTAAATTAAAATTTGACGAAGAATTATTCACCATCGTGTTAATATTTCACCCCATTGGCAATATCGCATTAACACCTGCGTTTTCCTTTCCGTTCTAAGTAACCACGAAACTTTACATAATTGAGTACTTAAATGTTCCACGCGCGACTTTATACACTTGTTATGAGTAACAGAGTTTCTATTTTTTAGAAAAATTTTTGGTCTTCTCTATTGGAAGATGTTGTTATCGACCTATTTGCGTAGTCAAGAAGAGACAGACTTTACGTATTGGACAACTTTAGATATTTGAGAGTCAGCTGCTATGAGAACTAAATAAAGAAAAATTAAGCGTAAAGTCAAATCTGATGAAGCTGATTTGTCTCGGTGATTCGAAGTCTTTATTTTCGGATTACACGCAAATAAGTCATTATCGCAGTGGAAGTGACTTGAGAATATTCACTTAATAATTAAATAATATTTTTTATTTTGAATTAATCCAAAAACATCTGGTATTCACTTGTTTGAGTTATTTTTTTATTGTGTTAATTTTTGATTAGTTAAAAGTAGGTATTTAGGCAATATTACCCATTTTTATATTTAATTAGTTTGAATTAAAATATAAATTTGAAATTTATTTATCTATTTTCTGGAATTATTGTTTGAGATTTAAAAACTAATCTTAATTTCTACTAGTCGATTTTTTTAACCTTTAGGTATCCTTTAGTTATGACTAATTAAAAAGAAAGCTTTTATAACGTTCAAAGCATTTCAATATGTTTATTAAGTAGATATTCTAAATCACATGTCACTTGCGTTGTACGTTCATTCATAGTGGACGTTACTTGCTTACTAATAAGTTCCTAAGTATAACCTCCTATCAAATATCAGTCTTTGATAAAAAGAAATATATTTACTGGTTTTTCATATTTCTTATCATTACCGATGTTTGGTAAATTGGTTGCTTTACACTTGTTAGTATCTACAATAAATGCAAGTAAAATTAGCTTTGTTTTTTTGATACTGGTTACTTCCAAATACGCAGTATGTGTCAAATAGACAGATCTTATATAGTAACGGAATAAATGACACGTAGACTTGGGGAGATACGACGTATTTGAATCCATTCGGACACACCACGACCGATGCCTCAGCCAAACCATTGAATACGTTGTTTCTCTTAATGTGGAACATACAACGATTTGAACGATTTGACCGGCGGGAAATGCTTGCAAGGCATCGAAAATTAATAAGATTGAGTTGAACAGATGCTGCCATTGATGGAAATCGTAGCAGAACATCATGTTACGATTGATTCTTGGGAATCTTGACTACTTCATCCCAAAATTTTGCTGATAAAATGGAACTACTTTCAGCTCTGAGGCATCGATGTCCGTCTCTGTCCATCTCAACACTTCTCAATGGGTATAATGATTGGACGCATAAAGTTCCCCTCTTGTGCGTTTAAACATACCACATGCACATTGAGGACGCATTAGTAATCAGTATCACTTTAGCCTCAAAATCATTCGCTGTCTCTTGTTTCGACTGAAGTAGGTTCTCTTATCCCTTTTTAGTAATTAATTCATCTTTAACATTCTTTTGCTTACTTAACTTAACATATTTAAGCTTTGGTGGTTCGACTCCGGTAGCACCACCATATCTATTTACCTAATAAAGGCAGTGTTTAGTGCTGCTTTGTTTTGGGTTAAAAGTTTGTGTGGTTTAGGTTACATTTTGACATTTAAACGAGGCGTTCCAGGCGTGGTCCTCATAGGCAGCTATGTATTTGAAGCCAACCTCAAGTATGACAATATCTTACTTGAGGTCGGCCACAAATGTCAATTGTCTGTGTGGTCACACACACACACACACACAAGTGGTCTGTTCTTAGTTTGCTACTTCTATTTCTTGAAATATCTACTGAAATAGTAACCTATAATCAATCTGACAAATAGTGCAATGTTCTATGTCAGATTGGTTGTAGATGTTCAGAAAATTTGTCATTAATTTTACTATACTAAGTATGCTGTGCGGTTTCGGCCGCGAATAACACCACTCCTTCGGTTCCTGTGGATTTCGTAAAAAGCTAATAAGGGATTAAATTTATTTTAAACGTATTCGCTTCAGTGTTTTTCGCTGAAGATTATCATCTTTTGTCGTCACCGAGTGGTGACCAGAGCAGAACCCTTGATAGGACCCTATGTCTAGCCTATGTCCAACTTAAAGGCTAGAATGGGAAAAACACCTACCCTTTACATAATTGTAGATCCAGCGGAATTGTCTGTCTTTAATTTTTTTTATTACTGATTATTTTAATCTTTATATTGGTTGTCTACTAGAACACCTAATAGTAATAGAACCAATTGCATTTAGTTTTTACCCAAAACAAACAGTTGCAATAAGATTTTCTTTTATTTTCAAGATTGCATCCTAGCCTAACTCCATTACCTAATGGGTAACTAACATAGTCCTCGGAGGTAGCAAGGCATCTTTAACTTTTAAGGACTATATCAACATTTGAGGTTGATTATAGACGTTTATATATGCCGATAGCTTATAGCGACCACTTAACATCAGGTAGACTATACGCTTATGTGCTACTTCTGTGTTAACAAAAAAAAAAACAAACATACACTATACTATCACCGTTCACCCTAAATCAGCTAAAATTACTTACCCGTTGAATATTACAAAATTGTGTAAGGTTGATGGCAGTACAGAATCAGTAGGCACATATAATACCAATTAATATCCCGAGTTCATCCTTTTAGGAACACATTCAATCATAAAATATATGACGGAAATTTACTGAGTGCCGTTTCAAAATTCGAAAACATTGCGCAACCTTCAGTACATACATATGCAACGTGCAATTTGTCTGTATTTCTTAAGTAAAAAGGTAAAGTAGGTACTTAGTAAATCATGTATTGGAGGCTATGTAGAAGATATCATGACCATGTTCATCTAGTCCTTTTTGTCAGTAAGATACAATACTAGCCAAGCATGAGAACGGAACAAAATTGGTGATATTGAACCAAAAATATACAAAATTTTAAAATTTGATATAATAACAGATATTACAAGTAAACTCAATGGCCTCTTAATTGGAATATCTGAACAAAAACCATATTACCCAACTCTGTACCTACCTAGGTATAAAATGCCAGTATCTTACTAGCAAAAAATACTATTATTCTGATTAATCATAAGGATCTTTACATTTTATGTTTATGTTATAAACACAGTAGGGTCTATCTACACATTTTCGGAATTGTTGTGCGGAAAAACGAATTTCATACATAAGGGTATCTAAACTGTAGGCATGGCTTAAAATTCAGGAAAACATTTTAGAGAAAAAACTTGTTTTGGAAATAAGAATCGTAACGGGAGTCCTCACATTTATCGATTTCGAATCGGTTTGAGCTTTGAAAGAAGTAATACCAATGTTTTATCGAATACTATCTATCGATCTATAGCCGCTAATATGACATAAAATCAAAAAAGTATTTCTGACAGCTGATTTAAATTTGAATCGATGAGTTTATGCCTCCCGAATCGAAGGCATTAAACTGCATTTCTTTTCGGAGAAGCGTTGACCTCGAAACGAATCCAAAATCAGTACACTCATGTCGAATATGAGGTAAGGTTCATCAGAAATCTGATTAAATGCATCAGAAATTAGATACATTAATTTGGCGTCTGTGGCTAATAAAATACTGCTTCGAATCGGTTTAAACCGATTCGAGATACGATATACATAGAGACTGCCTTATTATTTAAGATTATGGGCAAGCGTGAAGCGTGCGTTTGGCAGTAAAGTATCGAAAAGGAAAAGCAGTAAAGATAACATCTGGATAGAATTTTGTATTGTTCGTCTATGTAGAACGCCAGGCCACAAGACTCTGTTGTAATATGAGGACAAGGGATAAATTTTCCTATTATAAACAAAAAAAATAAATAAAAAAAAAATATTTGAAATAAACTCCGTGGGTTTACTTACAAAATTAGCTTTACATGAATGGATAACTAAACTTTACCTTTATCAAAAATATATAATCAGAAGTAGACTAAACCATTTGACCATTAAATAATTAGTAGTAAAAATATCACTTATCTTCATAACAATAGAGCCTTCGATTGTAAGGTCCGGTAAGAATAAACGCGATTTGATTTTACCCGAGGGCCACGAAACATTCACTTCAAGGGTCAATCGCTCTGCACGCGTGAGCGTTGAGCGTAAAAAACAAATGTACGTGTTCGATCCCATAAGGCCAAATTACGCCGCAAATTGTGGCGAAATTTCTCATAATTTGTTTCCCAATGCTTGCCGCGCCAAGCGTATGTTTCGTGGCCTCGTGTCATTTCACACCGCTACTAAAACCCGTTACAGTAACGTAACACATGCAAATCTTTTTAAACTATAGACCAAACTGGTTGACTTGGCCTCTCAAGAAATACTGAAATAAAAAACTAATTATAACCGTTTTGCACAAAATACACAAAATAGTTTGACGAATTACACGCGCCTACAACATAATACGTACTTAACGTTATAGACTTTAATTGTTAAAATTCCACCTTATGACATGTGCAAATGTAATTCGACATGACACGAAAGTTCAGATTCACGTCATCTATGTAATTTACGCTAAAGTTATTTAAACCAGCTATAACACAAAATCCCGTTAGGCTTTGTCGTCCCATTTTGGTCAGAGTTTGAAAAGTCATCACCAACTGACATTATCGAACGCCCGCCCAGCGCTTGTCGAACATTCTTGTAACTTTTACTGGTACTATACTATAACATCTAACTATAGCCCACTTATAACTTTCGAAATACATGACAGTGTATCCAGAAATGATTGTTTTATTTACAGCACCTTAGGTATTTTTTAATTATTCGTTGCAAGTAATACACACACATCCGAAAATTAAAAGATAATTTGCCTTTTCACACGCAGGTACGACTTTCTACAATAAAAATGTATTTCAAAATAGAGGCATTCATATTTGCATTCGCTAATCATAATATGTCATATATGAAGAAATATAATAAGCACCGTTTTGATTTACATTATAAGTAAACGGGTCACATACTCGCATATTTCGTCGTAAGATTACCTAATTACTAATATTAATAAAAATATATACAAATACTAGCAGAACCCGCGACTACGTTCGCGCAGACTTAATTATAATCCATTCTATTACACTTTTTAAATTCACTGCTACACATAATTAAAAATATATAGGAATGTTACATATTGAAGTCAATAATAGTAGGTATTTATAGTCATTATAATAAATGGATAATTATTTGAAACGACGATACAAGAAAATGCTTTCAGGTCTTTTTTTATCTTAGACAGAAAATAGTTAGATACATAAAAAATGTCTATGTATGTAAGAATTGTAATGATTATAATATCATATTTATTTATAGACCAAATCGTTTGATTGTAGATGAGTCTCGGATGTCTGCGAACTTTAGCAGATTGGATTCAATAAGGATGTGTCCAGTTAGCGCCTGATTTCCATACGAACCCCTCACAAATGACCGGAAGTTATCTATAGCGAACACTAAATATAATTAATCTATACTTTTTGTACTTATATCCATACCACTATAAAAAAGAAACAGTGTGTTAGGCATTATGTGACAAAAGTATGAAACATTTTTTTCTTATATTAAGGTATCATTTGTTACATAACTTTTATTTTGTTTAAGTTCATTTAGTTGAAAATCGCAACTTCGTAAAATGAAAAATGGGTGCTAATAAAAATCTAGTCTAATATAATAAGTTTAACGTATTTTTCTATGATTATTACTTTTATATATTAATTATTTAATTGATATGATGGTGGAGAGACTAAGAGTCAGGCAGTCGAGTCTCATAGGAGTGGCGCGGGGAGGGGCGTCACCCCCCTCTAACAAGAGGGCCATCGTAGGAAGTTAAAGTAAAAATATTGCATTACGTATCACATCAAATTAAATACTCCATAGCGTTTGATGATCAATACAATACAATGGTTATAATAAAGGACGCCAGTAGATACTTAGATATTCCACCTCAACTCTTTCAAACGAATGTTAAAGTAATTACTTGAATATTGATGTAAGTGACGTAAAATAATACGATTATTTTTTTATGATAACAACTGATTCCTTTATTTTAAATGAATATTGGTGGAGAGGCTAGACGTTAGATTAGGAAGGTCGAGCCTCACAGGAGCGGCGCGGGGTGGGGCGTCACTCCCCCTCTAAATAGGGGGCCGTTGATCGAAGAAATTTATTCTTCGAGTAAGAATTATTGATTCTGATTAAAAATTATAACAATATTAAAATGAAAAAAAAATGTGTTATATTTTATTATTGTTGATATTTTAAAGCACTTCCATCAATTTAAACAAACAAGATTGATTCAGAATACATAATTAATTTACTATTACATAAATCTTTATGTGACATCGATATTTGTTATTGATGTTATTTTAGCCTGATCTAAATATCGAATGACAGTGATAATGACAACTTGACAATTTCAATGTCAACAATAAAATAAGTTAACAAGATAAAAAAGTTAAACGTCTGTTGACCTCAAAAAAATCTGTATCTAAGTTGAAAATAGTATGAATAAATGTAGGTAAACATAAATTATCACATACTATTAACTGCCATGTGATTTAAAAATATTACAAAATAGATGTATGTAGCTATTATGACAAATGTCCGGAATTCCTATTGTTATTATTATTTTTTATTACATACATCGGAAGAGAATAAAAGAAGATAGAATAATAAGTAGATATTTAAAAAAAAACAAATTAGGCTACATAAAGATAACTTTAATTGGAGAAGGCCCTTAGTGATAATTTTGATGTTAATATCGAAGTAATAGTTAATAGTTAATTGAAATTAGTAGATAATAGAAGTTACGCAGTCAAATATAAATTAACAGTAACTGGAAATTGTAAATCAGCAGTTTATATATTTTCCTCTATATAAATGTCATAATCTTTAGATGGAATTGCAAAGAAGTTGAAAATATTTATATGTTTGGTAATGCTGAAACCTAGTTATAAACACTGAGTACAATTAGTGTATAATAATAGTTCATATAAAAATACAATTATGAACATAATATATTATATATTATTGCATATTACTAATGACTATGTTATAAAAATATTTTTTCATACTAGCATTTTTAGTGCTGTATTATAAAATTTTAGTTATTTAAAATATGAAATCTTTGTGATAAAAGTTAGTTACATAATAATTAATTAATATGTTTAAAGGACTATAAGACGGACCGATAGAAAACATATGTATGTATATACAAAAGTATGTACGTATATTTTCCATCCTTCTGTTTTGTTAGTCAGTGCATCATTAATCTGCCTTCCTTTGGTCGATTTGTTGGTCAGTCTCAATTAGTCTGACCGTTGGATTATTGGTCAGTCCCTCCATCCCTCTATTCCTTTAGTTTACCTATTTCTTTGTTCCTTG